>LPNX011143605.1:49698-68577 GCA_001517045.1 Pseudotsuga menziesii
TAATCAATCTGGACAGTACACTTGTCTCATTCTCGTTTAATCTTGGACGACTACCATAGAATCAATTTGGACAGTACACTTGTCTCATTCTCGTCGGTAGATGAAAAAACATAGATAGTAGTCCACCCCAAAATTCTAATATATATACCCCTATCGACGTAACTATCGGCGTAATAAATGTTTTCAATAAGTAAAATTTATTTGAAAAATAAAAGTTAAAAATAACAATTCCACATAAACAAAATTTTGCTAATATGAAATGGTTGCTCCAACACGATATTTATCATATATTCTAGCCACGTTGTTCGTTTGGAATGTGGACTCATCGGTGCACACTTTCCTTTCACATTATTTGGACTTTGAGAATCATGGATGCACACTTTCTTTCCACGTTCTTTGAATAAAAATGGTTTTAAAGTACGAAATTCATGGTTCAACTTAAAAAAAAAGAAAGAATCATGGATGCACACTTTCTTTCCACGTTCTTTGAATAAAAATGGTTTTAAAGTAAGAAATTCATGGTTCAACTTAAAAAAAGAAATTGAAGTTCACGAGTCTCAAAGTTCACCTCCAAACAAAAGTTAATGAGTCCAAAAAATGTCACCTCTACCTTGTTTAGCGAACAATTTTAAAGTTCACCTCCAAATAAAAGTTTATTGGGATCACATGTACATAATTTTATTAGATAAAATTGTGAATTATATTGTTTATAAGTATAAAAGTCATACCAAATATCATGAAAATGATAAAGTATTTAAAAAAAAAACTACTAGCTGTGTTTAAAAAGGCTATTTATAATATGCTCATATATAATTTTATTAGATAAAATTGTGAATTATATTGTTTATAGGTATAAAAGTCATACCAAATATCATGAAAATGATAAAGTATTTAAAAAAAACCACTAGCTATGTTTAAAAAGGCTATTTATAATATGCTCAATATTCATTATTGTAAGTGAGTGATACAAAAAGTAAGTCTTCTCATAATCACTTTCAATCTAAATTATGGGTGAATGGGAGTCATAAGCGGTCCTAGATCTAGCTTCTTGATAGAGTCTTGGTCACAAGCCCATAGCTATGAAGAATCCTCATGCATTAATGATCTTTGTTTGGATAAAGGGTTCATATGTTGGTTCCATTCTCTATATACGGTGGAATGAGATACATATGAAAAGTGGTAAAACTGTTTGAATCTCATCCATGATGGGTCAAGAAAATGTTCCTTAATTGGGACCTATGATTCAACCAATCAACCATAAGAAAAGAGTCCCTAAATACCAGTAAATGATATATCTCTAGATGAATGACAAGCTTCATTGTCAAGTAGATGGCAGATGGTTCTGTCATATTGTTGGACATAGGCCCTATATTTGCAACAAATATGAACCATGAGAATTTAGAGATGAAGATCACACCTCTCGAACCACCCATGCAAGGATTCCCACCTGCATCACCGTCAAAGAAACACCATGCATATTTCTTATTGATCTGTTCTTGTACAATGTTCTTCAGAGGCTTATCCTTAGAGATTTGTGGGAAATGCCCCAATATAGAAAGACTCTTGGTTGCGTAAGAAATGGGTGGTATAAAGGAGTAATGGAATATAGCTTTATTTCGTGCTAGGAAAGCACCCCAGATGAATAGAGTAGGTAGGGCCTTGTAATTTTGGAATGTAGGATTATTCAGCGATCGCTAAAAAGCATCGCAGAGATCAATACCATTTTATAAAAAAGGGATATGAGTTATGTTACCGGATGAACTAGAAGGGCTAGTCACCGGTAAGCATATGAAGGAGAAAGTGACCACTATCACCTTATCCACTTCTCCAAAATTCTTTGAGAGTTGAAACCTCCTAAGTGAGACTGATAATGCAATTCTGTAAGGACACTAAAACAACAAATAATATCTTCTTTTGAAAGGTTAGTGATCAATGCCTTAATGGAGTCAATTCAAGGAATGGAGGAAACATACTATATGCATGAATATGAATCATGTAAGTGCAATTAGTATATCAAATTCATCATCACATTTATCCAGGATAAGAAAATAACTGATTTCAGTTCTAGATCATGCATATATCATATAACAAGTGTGGAAGTGTAATTCATCTATGTACAATGCAAGTACATCATCGCAAAGTGCAACAATATAATAAAACTAAATAAACCAGTAGGTACATGTATTCAATGTCCTACCTAAATGGACTATGCATTCAAAGGTATGTGGTTCATCCAAGTGCAAAACAGTCTCAAAATTTACATTCTCCAGATGCCACCAAGATAATTCTCATAAACCAATCCTTTATGCAACTATTCACCAATAAAGAAGTACCTAGTGATCATTTCATGAATAATGTATGATGCAACATGCATTTTATAACAACAATATAATAAGTGCAGGTATATGTCATGAATATATTCCAAATGTAAACAATAAATATTGATAGCAGTTATAATAACCAAACAATGAACCTTCAGACTTTATAAGACAACTTATAGAAATAATGTATTCAAAAGTGTAGTAAATGTGTTTCCAGACAACCACTATAATTTTATAACAACCCAATGTAATGAATATCTAGACCTCAGTTAACATTGTTTTGACATGCCAACCAACTATCTAATTAGTGCTGGTTTTTGTGTTCATATGCAGGGTTAGAGGAATGATAGAGTAACCTAAAGGGATACTATGAATTGCAGACCCAATATAGTGTGGGAATTAATCCACTGAAAGGGCTGCCCTCTTTGTTGGTGAGACCTTGGTCAAGCCTTAACGAAGGAGGACCAGGCTAGAGGAAATGATGATGGAGGTTGGGGGAAGTGGGAGTGGGTATGGAGGATTAGAAATAGGGATGCTGAGCTCCAAAAGAGGAGCTTCAGGGCTGCTGCCGCCCTAACAGGAGGCCTAAGGGTGGAGGAGGAAATGAAGAAGTTGGATGAGGGTGTTAAGGGGTAGGTCAAGGTGATTTGGAGGATGGACAAGGAAATTCGATCCCAAAAGAGAACGGTAGAGGGGTGTTGTAGCAAAAATGGAGCATAACTATGGCTTGTAAAGAGGAGAAAGGGTAGACAACCATAGATAAAGAGGAGGTGGAAGAGAAGGGTAATGGTTGACAAGGAAGAAAATGGTCAGGTGAGGAGAAAAGGAGGAGGCCACTAGGTCAAGAAAGGACTTCTCTAGTGTTAACTAAATGCAACCTAATACTAACCTAATCTAATCCTAATCTAACATGAAAATGAAAGGAAACTAACCCTAGATTCTAGGTTTTGAAAAGAGATAAAGTTTTTGACAAAGGGAGAAAGTTTTACCCTAATCTAGGGCATCCAAGGAGGTGATTAACCTTCCCTTGAGAAGCTTATCTTAGGTTTCACAATAACCCTAAAGACCTATGGCTCTAAAACTATAAGGAAATACTTCTACAACCAAGGTGACTAAAATTTGAGAAAATACCTAAACAACACAAAATGCAGCCCTAATGGCTACCATTCAATCCAGAAACATGGATCATTCATCAACATTTAAAAAAGAGAGATAAAAAACCCTATATACCTCCTTGTGCATGTGTTTAGCCAACTAATCATAGAATCACCGTTAGCAAGGGCATACAACCAAAGAACTTCAAGAAATCGCCATTAAAACCCATAAAATATTTTCCTTAAGAGGGGTGCCTCACTTCCAAAGAGCCCTAGTAGGGTAAAATAAGTGCATAGTGTTTTATCTCACTTGTATTTTGTTCAAATGAAGTGAGAAGAGGTTTATTTATAGTCTCTCACACTCACTTTACAAAAATATCTAGGCCGACATGCTTTGAAATGTCAATTTGAAATTATAAAAAGTCAATTCAAAATTATAACATAAAATAATATAAAATAATTAAAAAATGGCCTAAAATAGGCTTATAGTAGGTTACCTGGGGTATTTTCCCCCTAGGTTCCTAAAAATATTAAAATAAGCGATTTAATCCAAACGAAAGGGTGGAGTGAGCTGGAGGGAGGGTGACATGCCCCATTTAACGTCGAAAATGTTGTAAATCCCTCAACGCCCCCCTAGAAAGCAATAGTACGACTTGGGAGGAAGGATGTCGTACTATGAGGAAGAAGGCCAAGGAGAGAGAGCGTTAATAAGTTGATGGACAAGGATGGTGTTAGAGATGGTTGTGAAGGGATACCAAGGTCTCGCAGCTGAAGAAAAGTCCACCAATGCAGGGAAACAAGATATGGGGTCATGTGAACCAGTGATCAACCCCTAGCTGTCTCAGACACCAACCCCAGGGTTAAAAGAATTAACAAAGGGAAATCAATACTGTCATTATGCCATAGTACTCCTAAAGGAAGGAATAAAGGACTCGACCAATACCACCACTTGTTGGCAGGCGATATGGATGTGCATGGTGCAAAAGAAACCAAAGTCGAAGAATAGTGCACAAGGTGAAGAAGCTAACAAGAGTCAATTTGGTTTTATTTTTGTACTTTTTGGTCCAAGTTAGTTAGGTATTTGTTTGTATATTAACCATTTTGTAAAGGCATAAGCCTACATATAGAGTTTGAAATGTAATAGGAAGATATCAATCAATCTAGGCAGAAATGAGTCGCGGATTGTGATTGAGAGAAAGATCTTTGTGCGAACCATATCTATGGTGATATGTTTCACATATGTTGTATATGTCTTGTGAATTTGAGAATTTATTTTGGAGACCTATTTTTATTAGAATTTGAATGCCATTTATATCTTCAAGAAGATAGTTCAGAATTATGATTGCAATAAATGGAGAATGAAGATACAAACTAAACAAAACAAACCACACAGAAAACAGATGAGTATTGTTCAGGAATTTGTAGTAACATTCACAATGATAAAATCCGGTGTTACAATAGTTTACATAGGAAAATAATTCGAATGCATTAGGTAGCAATTTGATCTATTGACTGGATATGACTGTATCTAACTAACCATTTAACTCATGGTGTCTCAATCAATATTGGATTCTAACAGATCAACTCCCATATGTCAAACCAACTCAATCAATTAGTAATAACTAGTTAACTCAGTGCAATTGAGTGTGGTAGGTGGGAAAAGGCTCCTACTGCACATGCATCCATGCATTAGCCATGCATAAATAGCGCTATCTAACTAGTTTTGAACTAACTGAAAGTAATTGGAGGCTAACTAAGACTAACTAGTTCCAACTCCACCTAACTGATGGAGGTTGGTATCGGGACTCCCAATGGCTCCTAAAATGTAGGGATTGGTTTAAGAGGTGCCCAAACTGATGCATGCACATGCAGTAAGTGGAAGTTAACCTCTAGCATTGTTTCCCACACTCTAGTAATTGGTACATGTGTCCCCATTAGGCTAAGTGGACTCAATGGTACTAGTGGACCCGATTAATCAAATAAGGTTCCTAAGTTAGGATAAATAATCTAATAGAAATTATGGTCTAGGGAGGATTAATAATCCTAACACCCCCCCTGAATCCTAACTTGGACAACTGTGGACCTTGGTGACAATACCATAGGTCACCCAAATACAATCTAAAATAAATAATGCTGCTTAATACAACGAAGGAAACAGGGAAAACCTCATGGGAAAAAATCCCCCTCAAGATAAGCAGAAATTAGGAAATACAAGTTAAAAACTTGCAAAATCTTTTGCTGCAATTTGCAGTAGTATGCAATAGTAATGCAGTATTCTGGTTCTTCTATGCAGCAGCATCCTCAATTTGTGCATGTGAACCTCTAAATCCAATCAAAGTGATTATGTCTAGAGGAATATTCCTCTTTGGAAGAAGAATAATGTGCCCAACTGAATTGGGAATATAGACAGCTGCAGGATGAAAACTAGACCCATGTAGAGCATCTGAAACCAATTGATGAGAGAGAAAAGGCGCTTTAGAATTTGAACCATGTGAGGAACACCCAATAATCTGATATATGTCAGCCTTGAACAAAAAACCATGAGTGGTAAAATCAGCCCCAAGTGTTAGGAGCAAGTGTCCATGCAGATGCATCATTAGAGGAAATTTCACCTCAAAATGGGCCTCATAAAAAAAATTAATAAAACAATAGTTAAAATAATAAAGTAATATTTATTAATTTTGAAGGAAGAAAAGAAAAAAACTATTTTTTGTTTGTATTTTCGACATATCTCCTCGTGTTTTTACTCAAATTTCGATCGAGAGATCTCGTTGGATGTGGAATTAAATTCCGCATACAATGAGTACCCACTCCACATACTTTTGATGGACCCTGCTACCCAAAAAACAAGAAATACCTGAAAAAACGTGATGATGACATCATCATCATGTTTTTTCAGGTATTTCTTATTTTTTGGGTAGCGGGGTCCGTCAAAAGTATGCAGAATGGGTACTTGTTGGATGCAAAATTTAATTCCACATCCAACGAGCTCTCCTGATCGAAATTTGAGTAAAAACACGTGGAGATATGTCGAAAATACAAACAAAAAAAGTAGTTTTTTTTATGATACCTATCCCCAAATTTATATTAAAAAAGTTTTTAAGACCTATACGGTATTTCAATTTTAAAGCAATTTCATTGGCTAACACATGATGACATGGAATTTGAGTTAAAGTTAAAAGGTCCATTTTGAGTTGAAATTTCCTCTAATGAATGTCTTCCTCTTTACTAGTTCTGTGATAGGATGAGCATGCGACCAAAGGTAGAGAAGCCCTAGGACTACAGAGAGAGAATTATTGAGCTCCATAATCTGGTATTGCTTCAAAAATAACCAATAATTCACAAAATCTAATATCAGCAAACTCATAAGAGAGAACTAACATCGAATCCTCAACAACAAAATTTAAGGAGACTTGTGGTGCTTGATTTGTCACACCAAAATTGATGAAACCTGTTACAAGCAATACTGTAAGATATTGAATCTTAAAACCTAAACAAAATATTATCAGATCAGAAAATAAATCATATCTAAATAGGTTCATGTCAAATCCAAAACTTTGAAGTGAAATCAAGTCCCCAACAACAATTTCAAAGGAGACTTGCGGTACTTGATTTGTCACACCAAAATTGATGAAACCAACTACAAGCATGACTAAAGGCTCTTGGAAATTAAAAATTGAACCAAATAATATCAGATCATATCCGAATAAGATCATATTAGATCCAAATAATTCCATATCAGATCCAAAATTGTGGAATGAAATCAAATCCCCAACAACAATTTTGAAGGAGACTTGCAGTACTTGTTTCTTCACACCAAAATTGATGAAAACAAATACAAGAAGTACTGAAAGCTCATGAACCTGAAATATTGAACCAATTAATATCATATAAGATACAAATAATATCATATCAGATCCAATAAAGTTCATATCATATCCAATAGTTTTCTCCACCAAGAAGGTAGATGCACAATTTTGTCCTTCAAAATTTTGAATATTGCTGCATGTAATCATGAAGGAATTTGATGGAAGCTCAAGATCAATGAGAGTGAATGGATCACTCCTATGTTAGATTTTTATCAATTTAGACAGTATTATCTTAGGATATTAGCTAAGAGAATAACATGCACAGTAATCAAGCACAAGAGACAATAGACACAAATATTTTCCTCGGGGAAACCATAAAGGAGAAAATCCCGCAACTTCCTCAGAGATAGAATAGGCACCAATAACAGTAGTAAAACCCAAAGATAGTAAGATGATCTCCGATATATGTTATCTCTCTTATCCCAGCTCCTTCTCTCTCACTCATGCGCTACAACTGAGTGTGAGTGATTGTGTGTGATAAATAGAGAGGCTCACTCTCTATTTATACTAATTCCCGACTTGACAATAACTTACCAGGGCCAATTTCTCTAGTAGATTCTAATATCCCTAGTGCCCCGAAACTATGGGGACTTTAACCCTTGAACAATAAGGAGGGTTACCCTCTATGAATTTACATGGCTTGTTTACATTATTGATTCTCTTGATAGGAACATCAGGGTATGACATGACTCAATTACATTACAAATAATTCCTGATAGAAACATCGGGGTACAATACATAAAATATACAAGTGAATACATTCTAAAGTTACAAATACATCAACACTCCCTCTTAAATAGGAAGGTATTCTCTTGACACAATTCATCAGTACAAGTCTTCTTCTCTATATCAATGTTGGATCATCATCGAAACTAGATCATCATTGGATCATCGCCAAAGATGGATGATCACTGGATCATCATCAAAGCTAGATCATCACTGGATCATCATCAAAGTTGGATCATCACTCGATCATCATTGGATCATCATCATCACTTCTTCTTCTATCTCGATCAACTGGTGTTATCTCTCAATTCTACTCATCATAGGAAGTTCTATAGAGCTAGCCCTTTTTCATGCTGGTTGTAGGCCTAGCCTCCAAGTAAGTCTTCTTCAACGTTTATATTTGAACCTAGTCAGAAAGGCCCACCCAACACTTACATCTGACCATGAGAGGAACACATCCACCACCATGTCAGAAAGGCTCGCCCAACACTCACATTTGACCCAATCAGAAAGGCCTAGCACTCACATCTGACCATGGGAGGTCCAACCTGCCACCATGTCAGAAAGGCTCGTCCAACACTTACATCTGACCCAGTAAGAAAGGCCCAACACTCACATCTGACCATGGGAGGCCTAGCTTTCCACCATGTTATAATGGCTTAGCACTTATATCTGACCATGGGAGTCCCAGCTGCCACCATGTCGAAAAGGATCAGCACTTATATCCGACCATGGGAGGCCCATCCTGCCACCATGTCAGACAGGCTTGGCACTTATATCTGACCCAGTCAGAATGGCTTTGCACTTACATCTGACCCAGTCAGAAATGCTCTACACTTACATCTGACCATGGGAGGCCCAACCTGCCACCATGTTAGAATGGATCTACACTTACATCTGACCATGGGAGGCCCAGCCTGCCACCATGTCAAAATTGCCCTTTACTTGCATCTGACCATGGAAGGAACCAAGACTACCATGTCAGAAAGGATCTTAGACTCATCACCTCCTCTTGGAGGGAACCTCGATATGGAGAACACCAAGCTTCTCCCTGAAGTATTCAAACTTCACTCTGGCCAATGGCTTGGTCAAGACATCACCTATCTATTCATCTGTCGCAACATACTGGAGCTTCATTGCTCCTCTCTGCACCATATCCCTGATATAGTGATTCTTGATCTCGATATGCTTCGACTTGTCATGGAACACTGGGTTCTCCAAAAACTTCACACAACTCTGCTTGTCGCAATATATATAAGTAGCATCCAACTGGAGATCAAATAAATCAGACAGTAGCTTCCTTATCCATACTACCTCACAACTAGCTGAACAAGCTGTGACATACTCTGCTTTAGCTGTACTCAGTGCCATGCAAGACTATTTCCTGCTAAACCAAGAGATCACACTTGATCCCATACTGAAGCAACAACCTAAAGTGCTCTTCCTATCGATGGCACTTCCTGCCCAATCTGAATCAACATAACCTTCTAGGTTAATATTCTGATCTGCCTCATACTTGAGCCCATAATCAATTGTACCCTTCAGGTACCTCAAAATATGCTTTGCAGCAATCAGGTGAACATGTCTCAGATCCATCAGGAACTAGCTCAATGTGTTCACAGCAAAGCAAATATCTGGTCTCGTATTCGTCAGGTACATCAAGGGCTCAATCATCAGACAATACATTGTAGCATCAACCGTATCTGATGAAGCATCACTCAATAGCTTCAAGTTCGATGCCATAGGTGTGGTCATGGCCTTGCAGTCCATCATCCGAACCTCTTCAAGATCTCTACTGCATACTTCCCTTGTCTCAGGGATATTCGATCTGTACTCTACCACACCTCCATGCCTAGAAAGTAGTGCATCATACCCAAGTCCTTCATCTTGAACTAGGAAACAAGATTCCTCTTTGTATCAGCAATCAACCCATCCACACCTGTTACAAATAGATCATCTACATATAGTAGGAGTATCACTGGGTTCCCTTCTTCAACCTTGTAGTAAAGGTTGGAATCTGCGTTACTCTTAGTAAAGCCCAAATTGGATAAGAAGCTATCAATTCTGCCGTACCATGTCCTGGGTGCCTATTTCAAACCATATAGGGCTTTCTTCAATTTACACACATGAGTCTCCCTGTCATGTATCTCAAAACTGAGTGGCTGCTCCACATACACTTCCTCTTCCACTACACCATTCAAGAAAGCAGTCTTGACATCCATTTGGTGTATCTTCCATTTCATCACTGCAGCCATAGAAAGTATTGATCTAATGGAAGTGTATCTGGCTACAAGTGCAAAAGTTTCTTCATAATCTATTCCTTATTTATGGGAGAAGCCATGTCCATGAATCTTGCTTTGTGTTTCTCTATGCTACCATATATAACATGTTGGATCTTGTAGATCCATTTGGAAGTCACAACAAAATTCCCATCTGGTCTAGGGACAACATCTGAGACATCATTCTTCATTATCAACTGGTACTCCTCAATCATAGCATCCTTCCATTCTTTCTTTTCTGCTGCTTTTTCATAGTTGGAAGGTTCTTTGTCAATGATGTCACATAAAAGTGCTACATAACCAAAGCACGACCTGTTTCTTTTCCTCTCTCTGTGCATTTATTTTGGAGCCCCATATCTTTCTGCACCTTGGATAGCCTCTCGTACCCTTGTAGGTTTCCTCTTGTGAGTATTCTTCTCTTGGGGTGGATCTACAGGTTCCTAGGGTTCTTCTATTTCTTGATCTTCATCTTGATTTGCATGGTTCATAGTTGTATCTTGAATTCTAGGTACTTATGTTTCTTCAGAGTCTTCAACTGGTCTCTTTCTAGATTCACTACAACAAAAACTGGATTTAGCGTCTCTTTTTGCATCCATTTTTGCGTCTAGACCATCTTTAAGTGTATTTTTTGGACAAAATGGTGCAATTTCACGGGTTGGTGCTATTTTAGGCTTTTTTGAGTCCTTTTTCTAAATATGGCGCAAATTGGAACGTAATTTGCATCGGATTTTGCACCTGGTTATGCGTCAGGTTTTGCATCAGGTTTTGCGACAAGTTTTGAGCCTAGTTTTGCACCTAATTTTACGCCTAGTTTGTACATCTACTCTTGTTGCGCCCCCTTTTACGTCCATGTTTGCCTCAACTTTTATGCCCTTGTTTTCATCCACTTTTGCATCCTTTTTTACATCCACTTTTGCATCCACTTCTGCTTCTTTTTTTGCATCCCTTACTGCGCCAAGTTTTGCATCAAATTTTACATCATGTTTTGAGTCTAGTTTTGCATCTCGTTTTGTTTCAGCCAATTTTGTATCCACTTTTGCATCCATTTTTTCGTCCCCTTTTGCACCCACATTTTCATCCCTTTTTTCATCCCATTTTGCATCCATGTTTACGTCTTTTTTTGCATCTACTATTGCATCCACTTTTGAATCCACTTTTGTCGCGTCCCAATTCACACCCATTTTTGCGCCTACTTTTACACCCACTTTTGCATCCAAGTTTGCATCTTTTTTTGTATCCAAGTTTGCATCTTTTTTTGTATCCAATTTTACATCAATTATTGCATCCCTTTATGCATCCATTTTTGCATCCACTTTTGCATCGGGTTTTGCGTTGGGTGTTACAACTACTTTTGCATCTACTTTTGTTGCATCCACTTTCGCATCCAATTTTACATCCATGGTTGTATCCAATTTTGCACCACTTTTTTTATCATGTTTTGCTTCCACGTTTGCATCACTTTTTGCATCCACTTTTGCATCCATTTTTGGTGCACCCCATTATGCGCCCACTTTTGCACCTACTTTTGTTGCATCCAGTTTTACACCCAGATGTTGAACATACACTAGTGGAAAATGAGAGATTAGTGACCAAGAGATAGAAGGAAGGGTCGACTATGGGGGATTTGTGTGAGTTGTTGGCAGTTAGATCAAGCTATGGGTGGCAAGGGATCATCAACCTCCGCCACAAACGTCAGTGACAAGAAATAAATAGAGGGTGTATTCGATATCCAGATCTCAAACAAAGGAGAGAAGGCTCAGGTAACTATGACCATGAGGAGTGCAATCCGGTCTGCTTGCAATGAAATTAGGGGGAAATATAAAGGAATGAAGCGCTACCACAAAGCTTCACCCAGATCCATCAATTCACATTCCATTCATCCTATTAAAAGGAAATGCTAATCGCACACCTAAAGACGTCATTTTCACAAATCCCTTGCTATGGAAACTGATTGAAGATTCCAGATTGGTCATCCGATAAACGGATCTGATATTTCCAAATTTCCAAGCATGTAGACTGCCATTACTTTAAATAAATTCTAGATCTATATATATGATATTCTAGAATAAGAAATGATCTATACATACATTGAGAGTAATTTATGAATTGCATGCAAATATTAGTGTGTTCCTGATTGTTGTTAACTGTACAAAAGTATCCATAGTGCACACCACACAACTAAACATACTCACACTACTACATATGGCTCAAAAGTCCCACGAAAGTTTGCCACGAAAAAGTTAAAATCGATTTTTTCGTGGAAAAACAGTTTAAAATTTTGGAAAAAAATGAAAATGTCCCCGATGATCATCGCTATAGCGATGCATGGTCCATAATGTTTCTATGGCAATGGACGTTCATCGCTATAGCGATGGACATTCGTCAACAAAGATGCACATAGTGGCTTTGCATGGTTTTTGGTGAGGATAAGCATGTCGACTTTGTATTAGAGGGAGAGATGACGAATTTGAGAATAGTGCCCATACACCCTTTCTCATCTAAAGGATCTATCAACATAATTAATAATTTCAAATATAAATAATTTTAAATATCAAGAAATTAATAATTCCATAAGATCCCACCACGGCTTTGACGTGATTTAATTTTTAATATCAATAATTGCTCAATTATAATTAAGGAAATGATACATTACACAAATAATCCATATAATAATGTTTTATATTATCCTTCTTTAGTGAGATCATAATATTTTGATTCACTTGCAAAGGTCTTTTAATCAGGGTAGTGAGTTTATTAACTTATAAATATAGAATGGAACTCTAATCTCTACCATGTATTTTACAAAACGACATTTAAAAATGCTTTGGCCAACTTGACCATACCATGGCCCTAGACCCAAAATAATTACGCCGATAGGCATTTTTTTCTTAGGTCAATTTTGTAAAAAAATGGACCTGATTGGTTGGAGGGAGGTCGTCCCTTCCTCTAATAAAAAAGTGACACGTACCATCTTGGCAGTGTACTTAGGTTGTGGATGACGCACAAAAAATCCATTTCGTCTTCCATCTGACCAGTAAAAACTCGCCACTTGTTTTCTTCATATCCCACCACCCGACACCTCTTCCACCCTCTGCATTTTCCCTCGTCGCCTTCTTCTAGGTGCTCTCTATGCTCCTTCCACACTTCCACCAACTCCCCAACTCTCCTTTGCGCCCATCTCTCCCTTGTTCCCTCCTGCCAACTGCCCTCGCCCTCCACTTGCATTCTCGACGTGCTCTGCTCTTCCTTGCACCAAACACCACGTCCATCGACTTTTCCAGCGCCTCCTTCTCTTGCATCTGAAATTGTCACCATTCCACGAGGAAAAAATGTTGGATGGAAGGATAAGAACCATTATACTAATGGATATTCACATAATAATCAATTAAACAATATTTTTTAACATCATTGGTAGTCAAAGATTAATCCTCCTTAGAATCTATGTGAGATGGGTGTTTGAAAAACTATTCAACACTTTCAAGTCACCAACATTAAAATCATATAGAGGACGTAACAAATACATATTTATAGTTTTTTTTGAGGGAATCGCTTGACAGGATCTGGAGGAGGTCGATCACGCGAGAGGAGAGCCGAGCTGCGATCTGAAGCCAGTGGATCTCTCGATCTGCGTTCTGAAGCCAAATTTGGCTGCGCGCTGCTCTAGGGCTCCCTGCTCTTGCCTGCCGCCATGGCTGGTCCAGGGGGAGGGGATCCCCCTCCCTCCTCCTCTCTTCTTGCGAAAGACGCCTTCAGCAAACTGATTTCTCCTTCTAGAATGAATCTGGCAGCCAAAGAGGCCCTGAAATTTGTAAAAAAACTTGACTCTATTCCAGAAATTGCCTTGCCTGAGGAGCACTCCATTGAAATCGCCCTGGCACTAGCTGAAAGAGGCCTGGTTGGCCAGTTCACGGGGCTCTGGCCCTCTCCTAAAACCACGGATGATTGGATTTAGCGTAATTGGAGACCCCATCTGAAGAACAGTGTCACCTGCTACCCGGTTGGCAGAGGATTCTTCGTCTTCGAATTCATCTCAAAAGAGGACCGTGATCTCATCTTTCGAAGTGGCCCCTACTTCATGGGTTCCCAAGGACTTTATCTGAACAGGTGGACCCCGAACTTTGACCCCACTGTCGACGTCCCCAAAGAGGTCCCGGTTTGGGTAAGCCTCCCCAATCTCCCGATCCATTGCTGGAATGTCCAATCCCTGGAAAAAATAGGAAATGCCTTAGGCCGGTATATCGAAAAAGTAGACAATAAAGGCCAGTACTCCTGTGCTAGAATATGTGTTGAAGTTGATCTGGAGGCGGGACTCCCAGAAGCCGTCAAACTTTCAGTAGGATCATGGTCTCATTTCCAGAAACTCGATTATGAACAACTACCGTTTAAATGTTGGCTCTGCCATGAGCATGGCCATTTCCAACGCAGTTGCCCAAAAGCACAGAAGAAAGAAGAAGGTGAAGGTTGGCAGAGGGTCAAAAAAGGCAAGGGCCCCAGTAAGCCAACCGAAAAAAAAGGCCCTAGCAACGTTCTGAAATCTGATCCAAAAGCCCCACCAAAGGATCCTGTTCTCTCTCCAGAGTTGCATCCAGTTACTACGGCCCATGGAGAAATCCCCCCTTCTACAAGCACCCCAGAAGCTCCTCCGGTTATTACTATTCAAGAATCCTCAACCACTAAATCTGGAAACGCAAGACAGTCAAGGGGGAAATGCATTGGAACCAGGAGAAATCCAGCCAGAATCTGCACACCCATTAGTTAGAAGCTCCTCTACATGTGGCGATTCACGAGAAGCATAAGCAGATCCCTCAGCCATGGACTCTAATCCAAGAGGAGACAATGATGATGGATCTTCCGAATCCGGAAGCTCGTATGCTACCCCAATCAAGAAGACAAGGGGCCGGAAATCCAATAGAAAACAAAGGGAGGAAAGGTCTTATGCAGATATTCTGCAAGGATCCCAGCTAACTCTCAAAGCTATGGTGAACACCAGATCCAAGCATGGCCAGCCCTCTAAAGGGGCCAACCCATCCAAAAGTAAATAATGCGGTACATCTCCTGGAACTGTAGAGGTCTTGGCAGTCCGCAGAAAGTTGAAGCAATGAAAGACCTAGTAAGAATCAACAAGCCAGAGATCCTACTTGTTCAGGAGACAAAAATGGAGGATGGCTCTGCCCTCCATGCTGGAAATACATTCTGGAAGAAAGGCCCGGGAACAGCTGTCAGCTCCAGGGGAGCCTCAGGAGGACTTGCCACCTTCTGGGACTCCTCCAAATATGAGCTAATCTCTGTTCACAATACTACGCACTGGATCTACACCAACCTCATCCACAAAGACTCTGGTCATTATGTAAGTATGTTTAATCTCTATGTTCCAATCTTGTTAGCGGAAAAAAAAGTCTGCTGGGATTCTATTGGATTGTTCTTAAGCCTCCAAAGACCTGAAAACATTATCATTGCTGGAGATCTTAACGTCACTCTGGCAGCAAATGAGGAAAAAGGTGGATCCATAGTCCACGATCCTTCTTAGGAATGGGTCGAAGACATCATCTCAGGATGGGATCTAGTGGATATAAAACCCCCCAGAGGTAACTTCACTTGGACGAACAAAAGACTAGGGCCAGGGCATATTGCGGCCCGCCTTGACAGGTTTCTCATCCGCTCCTCCTTCCTCACCCTGGGGCTTTTTGCTTCGTCCAAAATCCTTCCCAACTGTATTTCCGATCATAAACCAATCCTCCTTGAGCTCTCTGTTGAGGAAGATCTTGGCCCCATCCCGTTCAGGTTCAGTCCCCTTTGGATCCATCAAGAGGGCTTCTACCATATTGTCACTAGCTCCTGGAGCAAAAAAGTCACTGGAACCCCCTCCTTTATCTGGGAAGAAAAGCTCAGAAGGATTAAACATGATCTCAAGAGCTGGGCCAAGTCTCTCCCCTCCCCAATCTCTAGCAGGAAAGATAGCCAGGTTTCCTTGGAAAATCATCAAATACTCATGGAATATGTCCCTATCACTGAAAGCATTATCCGGGAAGAAAGTAACCTTCAGAAAGCCTATTATAAAGCCTGCAGAGATGAAGAAGAGTACTGGCGCCAAAAATCTCGAAACCTTTGGCTAACCAGTGGTGACAAAAACACTTCCTTCTTTCATAAACAAGTTGAAGCAAGGAAAAACTTCAATTCCGTGAAGGAAATTACTCATCATCATAAGCTGATTAAAGATGCTGAAGGCATTAAAAAAGCTGCCTTTTCCCATTTCCAAGATCTTTACAATGCTCTTGATGTTGATCTCATTGACCCCAATGCTTATCCTATCTCTTTGGTCCCTGCTCTCGTTCAAGCCTATGTCAATAACAACCTTGCTACTCCTGTGACTATGAAAGAACTCAAAACAACGCTAGATCATATGAAACCTGATAGTGCCCCTGGGCCTGACGGTTTCACTGCCAGATTTATCTCCAGTTGCTGGGATATCATCAAATATGATCTGCTGAAGATGGTTAGGAACTCTCAAATCCATCATAAGCTGGGCGGGAGCACAAACTCCTCTTTCTTGGCCTTGATCCCAAAGGAGATAGGAGCTTCTAATTTTTCAAGATTCCGTCCAATCTCCCTTTGCAACACCGGTTACAAGCTGATCACTAAGATCATAGCCAACAGGATTAAAAAAATTCTTCCTAAAATAATCCCTGAGAACCAAGGAGGTTTCATAAAGGGAAGGAAAATTCTAGATAATGTTATCCTTGTTCAGGAGGCTATTCATTCAAGCTTCCTCCGAAAAGAGGAAGGCATGGTTGTGAATCTAGATCTAGCCAACGCCTTTGATAGAGTAAATCATGAATTCCTCTTTGCTGTTATGGAGAAATTTGGTTTCTCCACTGAGCTCATTGGCTGGATCAAAGGATGCATATGCTCCCCTTGGATTGCCCCGTTAGTCAATGGAAGGCCAACCAATTTTTTCCAAGCCTCTAGAGGGCTATGCCAAGGATGCCCTTTGTCTCCACTTCTATATGCCATCCAGGCTTCCGTGTTCAACTACCAACTTAACAACTGTCAGCAGGACCTTTCTCTACCTGGGCTTCGCATGGCCCACAATGTAAAGGAAATAAATCATGCCCAGTTCGCAGATGACACTCTGCTGCTGGGTGGAGATGGTGTTCAATCTGCAAAGAACTTCAAGAAGGAGCTAGACATCTACCTTCAGATCTCTGGAAGCAAAATCAACCTGCAAAAAAGAAAAATTTACTGCTGGAACAGCTCTGTGGATGATATAGGAAGAACCTCTAGAGTTCTGGAAATGGAAAGGTACCAGAACTGGGACTCCTTCACATACTTAGGTGTCCCGATTTTTAAATCTGCCATCAAAACCAAGAATTAGAACCCCATCGTTGAAAATTTAAAAGCTAAGATTCAAAAGTGGGGGGTGCGCTGGCTCACCCTAGCAGGGAAATTGGTTTTACTAAAATCTGTTCTGTCCAATATCCCTATATATCAATCTTCTATTCTTCTGGCCCCTTCTTCTATCATCAGCAAGATTGAAACTCTTTTAAAAAATTTCCTGTGGGAAGGGGGAAAAGGAAACTTGAAAAAGCCCCATCTGGTCAGCTGGGGCAAAGTCCAAAAGACCTACAGAGAAGGAGGCCTCCAAGTCAGAAGTATTCATGCTCAAAATTTAGCCATGGGAACCAAAATTCTCTGGCAGATTGTGTCCGAGAAGGCTAGCTGGAGAAAAAAGGTTCCGTGGAAAAAAATTTCTCTGGCCAGAGAACTCGCTGCCTTGACAAAAATCCTCCCAACAAAATTGGCTCTCCAATCTATAAGCTCTTCCTAAAAGCCCTGGCACACTTCAGATCTTTATTGTATTGGATACCTGTCAACGGAAAAAAAATTAATTTGTGGGATGATCCCATCCTCGGGGAAGAGCCTTTGGGGTATAATCCAGAAATCCAAAATATTAAACAGTGGCTCAAAGATCAGCATATCTTCACTCTATGGGACCTTTCAGCCCGGGACAATGAAAAAAATTGGATTGATTGGAAGTATGCAAACCTCCCCAACGATCTTGATGAGGAAGCCAAAACTCTGTCCGAGCTTCTGCAAGGTAAATCTCCTCTTAACCAAGCTGTTTGTGATAAGAGAGGCTGGGGATCCAAGACTGGAAGTTATACAGCAGCTGAAGGCTACCGGTCCTTAATGACGGTTCCTCACGTAGCCCTTAATCCGATCCAGTGGAATTTCGTTTGGTCTTCCAAGTCCATTCCGAAAGTTGATCTGTTTTGTTGGAATGTGGTTCATAGAAGTATTCTCACAACGGAAAATCTTAGAAAGAGAGGCCTGGAAGGTCCCTCAAGGTGCACCCTGTGCAAGAATGATGAAGAAAATATTGATCATCTTCTGCTGTCCTGTTCGTTCTCCAAAGAAGTCTGGAAAGAGGCTCTTACGGTGAATCCTCCTAATTTTAATGTGCCGGAGTTAACAGCAGATCTGTTTACCTGATGGGATGAATGCTCCCCCTTCCAGCTCTCCAAAAAATCCCTCCTCAAATATGCGTGGATGCTCCTTCCTAAGTTCATCTTCTGGAAACTTTGGCTCGAAA
>LPNX011143605.1:86096-102793 GCA_001517045.1 Pseudotsuga menziesii
ATGGTGCAAGACTCAACAAAAAACTAGGAGCAAAATAAGGCGCAACATTGGATGCAAAAGTAAGTGTCAAGCTAGGTACAAACAAGGATGTAACAAATGACGCAAAAAAAGATGCAAAATTGGGCGCAAATAAGGGCGTAACAAAAGATGCAAAAAATTGGGCAAAAAAATGGAGGCAAAAATGGATGTTAAAAAGGACGGGAAAAAAGATGCAATGGATGGCGTTTTATGAAATTGTACAATAGCGCCAGGTTTAGTGCCAGATTGTTCATCAAAATTGGGAAAAAATTACACTAAAATCCGGCGCTAAATTTGACGCTAAATCCAGTTTTTGTTGTAGTGATTTGTTGTAAGCTGAATCTACATCGAATGTTACATCTCTACTGATGTCTATTTTCTTGAATCTAGGGAAGTATATTGTGTAAGATTTCGAGCTTTCACTATATCCCACAAATATACCCTTCTTTCCAGAAGGATCTAACTTTGTCCTATTTTCTTTTGGAAAGTGTATGTACATAGGACAACCGAATATTCTAAGATGGATGACCTTTGGTTTCTTGCCAAAAAATACTTCTTCAGGTGTCTTGTTCTCGAGTACTTTGTGTGGAGTACACTTCTGTACAGACACCATTGTTCTAGCAGCTTCTTCCCATAGATGCATAGGAAGATCTTGATCATGAAGCATTTCCCTTGCAGCTTCCATGATCATTCTATTCTTCCTTTCTGCAACCCCATTCTACTGTGGATTATATGGAGTGTTTAACTCCCTCTTAATCCCTGAATCTCTGCAACTCTTTGAATTCATTTGATGTGAATTCTCCGCCATTGTCTAATCAAAAGGTCTTGATATTATTTTTTGTGTGGTTCTCAATCAAGGCTTTGAATTCCTTGAACTTGCTGAATACTTCATCTTTGTTCTTCAAGAAGTATATCCATCTCTTCCTAGAAAAATCATCAATGAAAGAAACATATTATACATACCCGCTTAATGAACTTGTTGACATCAGACCGCATGCATCAGAGTGAATGATTTCCAAGATTCCTTTTTCCTTGCTCTCGCTACCTGGAAATTTATTCTTTGTGTTCTTTCCTTTCACACATCCTTTGCAAACACCTTCATGCTTTGTCTATATTTCTAGAAGACTTAAACATCTTTGCTTGCAACTGGTAGTGCTATGTAGTGCACATGTGCAAGCCTTCAATGCCAAAGTTCATTTGGTTCTATTGAGTCATGGACCAAATCTTGTTTTGGTTGGCCTTTAGTTTGTATAATCCTCCCTCTTACTCTCCAATCACAACTGCATCATCTATAGTCTTTGCCTTTGGCCACATAAGAACTTGGCCATCTATGAATGAAACCCTTATTCCTTTTGCATCCAATGCAGATATGGAGAGGAGATTATTCTTTAGTCCTGGTACAAACAAGGCATCCTTCATCTTCATAGACTTTCCAAAGTCTAGCTTATAGGAGGATTCACCACTACCTTTTATTGGATACTGGTAGTCATCCCCAAGTTTCACCTTGTGAGGTGACTCATGTTCAGAAAGTTTCACAAAGGATTCTTTGAATACTGTCATATGTTTGGAATCCCCACTGTCTATAAGCCAATCGTTGCTTCCATGTGTGATAGTTCTCATGAGAGCGGAAATCAAAACATATTCTTAATCACTTGAAGAATCATCACTTTCTTGTTGGATTCTCTTTGTGGAAGGTTCATCATCGTCTGCAGCATGAGCATGATGTCTTCTCTTGTTTCCTTTCTTCTTGTGAGATCTATTTTTATTCTTGGGACAATCTCTTGCAAAGTGTCCTCTTTCATCACATGTAAAGCATCTGTATTTAGATATATCCTTGTTAGATTTTCTAGATTTGAAATGCTTACCTTTGGAATGATGATAGTCCCTTCTTCTTTTCTTGGAGTGTACTATGAGAACTTGATCTTCACTTCCAATATTTTCTTCTCGGGCTACTATCCGAGCTTCTTCTTGTTAGCATTCTTCCCATAGTCTACTGAAGGTGACTAGCTTTCTTATACAACAAATCCCTTGAATGAAGGAGTCCCATGATCTAGGGATACCATTCAAGGTGGTCATCACAATCTCTGCATTCTCCACTTCTTCATCCACTACTTCAAGTTTTTCTTTGATCTGGGAGACCCTTGTGAAGTATGACTATATGGTCTTCGCATTCTGGATCTTCACATTCTTCAACTGGTTCCTCAAAGTCATCTTCCAATTTATGTTCTTTCATTCAAACAGTTTGGTTAGGGCATCAAACATTTCTTTAACTGTCTTTAGGAAGGAAACATGTGGTATGAGGTGATCCTTGATTGAATTAGTAATAATCCTCTTAGCCATGACCGATTTCTTTTTGTGTAAGGCCTTAGCCTCATCTCCCTCTAGAACTGGAACCTCTTCATTGATGTAACAACCCAACGCATTTTATTCCAAAACTAGGGAGATCCTATACTTCCAAGCTTGGAAGTTATCAGATCCCTCAATCTTTTCATCAAGCTTGGCGTGATGATACATCTTAACTAAGAACCTCAAATGGAAATACAAAATATTTAGATCTTATCAATTTGAGAAGCTGAAAACCAGATATGGAGCTGATCTTCTGCAGTGCTACTTTTCTGGTTCCAAGGAAAATTAGGGTTTGAATTTCCTGAATTTCTACCCAACCAAAAACCTTGATTCTTGTCTCTAAAATTCAATTTTGAGGAGGACAGTAATCCTAACCTGGGCTCACTCAAAAATTCCTCTTCAGTGAAAATGCCTAATTTCTTGATGTAGTGGTAGGTCAAAAATTGAAAATGATCAGCCTCAGATTCTGCTTCGACATAAAGATACACCCTTCAATGGAGGTTCATCCTAGCCTCCTTTTGCTGATGGATTGTGGAGAGAGACCCAAAAAGTAAGAATCCCTAGCCTACTCAATTACATTACAAATACTTCCCGATAGAAACATTTGGGTACAATACATAAAATATACAAGTGAATACATTCCGAATTTACAAATACATCAACATCCTACAATATGAAATTATTTCCAAAATATCCAAATATTTTCAAAGTATAATATCAGCAAAATCATGAGAGAAAACTGGCATCAAATCCCTAGCAAAACTTTTGAAAGAGATTTTTGGTACTTGTTTCTTCATACCAAAATTGATGAGAACAGCTACAAGCAATATTGAAATCTCTTGAGCCCTAGAATCAAGTAATATCAGATCATACTCAAATAATATAATACCATATCCATTAAAGTCCATATAAAATCCAATAAATTCCATATCAGATCCAAGAGTGTGGTCCATCGAGATGGTAGATGCATGGTTTTCTCCTTCTTCAAAACCATGAGTATCGATGCATGCAATCATGTAGGAATTTTTTGGAAGATCTAGATCAATAAGAGTGAATAGATGATCTAATCCCAGAGGCGAGCCTGGAAAGTCATCGAATCCGCTCGAAACAATCGGGACCAATAGGATCATTTTTCTGACGTTAGTGCAAGTGAACATGAGCATAATATAAGTGTGTAACATAGAATCATCCACATGAAAATGAAAAATCATTCAAGCACATTAGGGACATGATTTGATTACGGAGTTCACCAGATCTCCTGGCTACGTCTCCGGGCCTACTCCAAAATAGAGTGACCAATCCATTGCAAATATGCACAAATACATAAGATACATCACAACAGATTCACCTGCAGAGTCTTCATCATCTGTTCATCTCTACCACCGCACCATAACTGCCTCCTTTGTCTCGAGAAGTTGCCAAAATTGTACATGAAGATATTTTCCCAATGTATCCAATCAGATTCTTTCAACTGACTCTACGAGCCACGAACCTCGAGCGGATCAAAGACTTGCATAATGTTGCAAATCACACTCTTTCAACTGACTCTACGAACCACGAACCTCGAGCTACGCCACACGATATTCTGCAGATAGTCTCAATAGAAGACAATATGTTTGCATGACAAGTTCATCAATAAAACCAAAGTCACACTCTTACCAACCAATCCCTTCACCTTTGTCGTTCGGGATGAGAGTGTAGATGGTCGCTACTTGCCTTCAAATGCAAATTGAAATGTTTCCTCCTCGAACTGACTCTGCTTCTTTGTCTCCTACGCTGGATCACCTTCGGAAATGATGGATCCATGCTTGCTCTCTAAGCTGGGACTACAAGGTTGGAGCCTCTCCATGAGATTCTCCAATGGAGACCCCTAATGGGGCCTCTCAGATGCTTGCTTCCTCTATGGGCTACATCTCTCTAAACTTGAGCTCCCTTCAAATGCACATGACAAGTGCTTAAATAAGAGAAGATACTCTTGGTGGCATGATACATGTGATTCTCCAAATTGGGATTAGTTACAAATTGGTTTGGATTTTAAGAACATAAACCAAAAATATGGTTCATGCCCACATGCCCATGGGTTTTCACATTTAGTTACTTCCCCATAATGAAATTTACAAAATCCAACAATAATCCATTACATAACAAAATTCCTTTTTTAAATAGCATGTTGGTTTTTCAACCATAAACCAACTTGTTACAACTTCTTTACAAATATGGCATGTTTGTTTTTGGTTACAACCATGCATTAGCTTCATAACAACTCAAGGAATAAAATAAATGAGTAATATGTGAGTAAGTTTTCCACTCACTTAAAATATTAATCATTTTACAATTTCTCATGAGTAAATGCATGAATGTCCTAAAAATCATTTCAAGCACAAATGCATGCATGCTAGTCATCATTCCACTTCATAATGCCATGTCACCATGCCACATCATCATGCCATGTCATCATACCACATCATCATGCCATGTTAGCATGCCACATCATCATGCCACATCTTCATGCCACATCATCATGACACATTATCATGCCATGTCATTAGAATGCACTTTTTGACTACCATGTGGAATCTTGAGGGAGTGCCATGTGGCACTTCAGCCAAAATTTTCCCTGTTGGGGCCAAACTTCAAAACGTAATATCTTTTGCATCCGGAGTCCGTTTGACACGCAGTTTGCACCGTTGGAATCGGATTAATGAGATCTTAGACATGGTATTATTTTTGTTGCAATATGATGATTTTGAAAATTGGCCTTTTTAGATCCTCCCGGATCATTCCTCCCCACTGGGAATGCTTTTGGTCCCCAAAAGCTTCTTGCAGGTATGCTCATCTACTTCTTGCTTCATTGGTTCCTGCACAAACTACTTCCAATTCCTGTATTTTCACACACTGCAAACTTTTTCTCATAACAGTCCACAACTTGCAACACTTGTCAGCCTGCTCTGATACCACTTGATTTGAAAATAAGATCTTTGCTACTCTATGACGTTAACATGAATTGCATAAAGAGCATGAATGAAGCTCACAAATCCATAAGAAGAGAACCAAATAGCATAGACAATACACACATAAAGACAACAAGTTGATAATGGAGTTCGTCCAGGATGGACTACGTCTCCGGGCCTGCTTCTCAATAGGAGGGTCGATCTATAATCTCAGCATAAGGAAAAATACATGGAAATGATACAATGATACCTTGGCGACAATGGTCAGGAAGTGAACCACTACCCAAAACACAACAAGACTGCTTTCAGCAACTACGAATCCTGAAGACGGTGGAAAATGAGTATAAACACTCGTACCTTCCTCCTGCAGAGCTACGCAATCTCCCTTCTCTCCTTTAGCTACAAAGTCTCCACTCCAAAGCATGACCTTGACGATAATGGTCAGGAAGAGAACCACTGCTCAAAACACCATAAGACTACTTCCAGCAACTTCGAAGCCTGAAGATGGTGTAAAACGTGTATAAACACTCGTACCTTCCTCCTGCAGGGCTGTGCAATCTCCCTTCTCTCCTTTAGCTACAAAGTCTCCACTCCAAAGAATGACCTGGAAAATGGAGAATAAGAGGGTTTATATAGCTTGAGATCACCCCCTTCACATGTTTCTCATGAATTCTTAGTTACAACAAATTTGCCTTCTTGGATCCTCCTAGATCATTCCTCCCCACTGAGAAGATTTTGGCCACCAAAAGCCTTTACTAATCAACAGATAGGTGAGGGAATTGCTCCCTCACTTTCTCCTTCTTGATCCACTTGGCTTTGCTTGGATGAGTGCCTCTGATGCCCACTCGAAGATAATCAACATCACCTTTGCGAGAAGTCCTTGTTCTTCTAGCCAAGATGACATCTTCCTTTATCTCATCCATGTACTCAGGAGCAAATTCATCAACTCATGGCAATGAGACATTCTCCCTTTCATCCATGATCATGGGAGGCTCATAGAGTTTCAAGTTCTCCACATTCACCACTGAGTAGATCTGCATGTATGGCAGTAGCTCTAAGCGAAAAGCATTCGTGTCAAAACCCCAAAAATTCCGAAAAATTTAAAAATTTAAAAATAGCATATAATCTTATTAAATGCAATCATTAACTGTTTGATTAGTTTATGTTACCAGAAATGTAACTGAATGATATTTTATTATACTTAACTTTAAAGATGAGTTTCTTGTCAGTTACTGATTGTTTTCTGTTTGCAACCACAAGGGGGATTGCCATGACAGACTGGGCTTACTTAGCTTCCGAGCTAATGCAACAGTTTTCTTTCTCTTACAGATATACAGGTAAAGTTCGGGTCGCTGCTAACCAATCTTTAAAGTATTAGATAACAAATTGTTGTACCAAATCATTCAGTAAAAGTATATGCATACTAGCCAGGTTTATCAAGCTTTTAAAGGTAAAGCTTTTCCTATAATCTCCTTAAGATCTTACTGATAGAAAGTTGGAAATTACTAGAGAATAAGCTAGTTATTTTCCTTTATAGCATCAACATTAAGTATCCCTATGGAGTACTGGATCATTTGATGAGTTTACTGAAATGCAAATATAGAAGTAAATAATATTTCTTATCTAGCACAGTAATTATAACTGGGTTATCATATTCAGACCCTATTCTACTCATCCGTTGTTACTGCATCATGCCAAGTTTAAATTCAGAATATGTTTTGATCTGCAATTACAATTGTAAAGGATATGGAGTTAAAAAATATCAATATATACTTATCTTACTTCTAGCAATTACAAGGTTTACTATTTGATACATGTCTTCTCTTAACATTTTAAGGGTTTTCCTTGTTTGGAAAAACTACTTCGATTTCCATGATTGACAATTGAATAAAATCTATAAGCACCTTTAGAATTAGTCCTAGATTATCATAATTAAACTCATTTAAGAGTTTCCAGACTATACTATCACAGGAATGGTTATAATAATTTACATAAACTGCCTATCATACACTCACTTACACAATCTTTGTAAATCTTTGAGCATGAAGGATAACAAAATTCTAATTGTTACCATAAGGAATCTAAGACTATTAAGAGATTGTTATTATATTACTAATAACAAGTAAAATGGACTAGAGTAACCCTACTCAAAATTTATGGATTATATAGCTTGATTTCTATAAGTTAAAGTCATATAAAAAGAGAATGACAAGTCTTTTACCTTCAAAGCAAAACTATAGCAATTGGAATTATAGTTGTAGAATTGTAAACAACTATATCTAACATTACTCCATTATCTTATAGACTTGAAAGAAATGATAAATCTCTTGTTTTCACTTAAGATTAGGGTAAATGGCAATATAGTGGTAAGTTTTATGAACAACTATAACTTAACATTATACCCATATCCTTATAACTTTTATAATTAATATCAAGTCCTCTATGTCTAAATACCTCAAGACTTAATCTTGAACGATATTTATAATGCGAAGTTTTAATATTTACAATGCATAGTTTTAAGAGCATTGTTCTAACGTTCATGATCGTGAATTATATGGCAGGTAATACCATAGTATAGCGACCATATGGAATATCGATGCTATGATTTGTTTGGAAAAACAAATGATGGTAGACTCGTCGTGGAACATTAGAGTTTGACCCACTGCATGCAATATATTAAAACACTATGTGGTCACTCCAGAGCCATGCATTGGTGTTATAAAATCGTTGACTCAACCCTAATTTGCCATTTCTCCCTCGCTTTCGGGCTTGGTCGCTCTGCGAACCCTCCTGGTCCAATTTTTGCTATTGCACTGTTTGATAGTAGCTTCTATGCTGCTCCAGTCCTTCGTGCTCGTCTACTGCACTGTGTGGAAGTTAGTAGCTTGCTGTTGGCGGCCATATGGTTGTTGAAAAACCTAGGGTTTTTCCCTTCGGCACCATTGTCGACCTTGTCACGGCGTGTGTGTATATTCGACTTGATACTATCAATGTTTCCATTGTGGAAGGTATCCTTTGCTTCCGCCAGCTCGTTCTTCTTGGTGACAAAGGAAGGGTTTATGCTTCCTCTGCTCGTGGTTATTAGTCTATTTGCGGCGGTTACACTTCCTTCAAACGCGCCGGTAAGTTACAAGTCATTCCCTTCTTTTTCCATTTCATGAATATAGCTTACCCAAAATATGTCAAGGTTTTTTAAATTAATAATCTGTCCCTTCGTAATGCAGGTTTGGTCTTCTTCTTAAGGAGTGGGAAACACAAGATCTCAACCGTGGAACCTCCCGGTAAGCTTGGTCCCGAACATGGCGTTCCATCCTTGCTGGTTTTTAGGGCTGTTAGTGGTTGGATTTGAGTGATGCAACTCTGTGGTTACCTCAGCTCTGTTCAGTCTTTAACTGCATGTTAAAATGAATTATTAACAGGTTAAACCCTGTGCTGTGCATGGGCGTTACGGCTTCGGTCGATATTGTAATTATTCATCTTTCTTCTGTATTTAAGATTACTGTAAAAGAAATACTGTATAAAAAAGGGCACTAGCTGTAAGCCTGCCTGTATAAGAGGTTACGGCCTCGACATTCTGTTTCTCTTGCTGTACTCTTAAATTGTTCAAGGTTTTCACCCAGAGTTTTGAAATATGACTTATTATAAAGCTTTCCTATATCTTTGGGTTTGTTTATCACATGCATTTTTAATTCTATGCTCTGTACAGGAATAAGTAAAATATAGGTTTATAACCACTTATACTGTGGATTTATGATGCGGCCGTAGGTGAAAACATTGTCTTAACTCTTAGTATTTATTTTACTTGTATAAACCGGACTTGTAGGGTTAAACCCTAATTTTATAGTTGAGATTAAGTTCAGTTGCTTAATCTGTCATTAAAATTATAACTCTGTTGGTAATTGAGAGTTAAATGAATGATATTAACCATAATGGTTAAGCTCGAAGATTGAGCTAATTACTGTTCTGTTATTTCTTTTGTTTTTAAAAGTAATAAATGGGTTATTTAACTATTGGTAAACTCTTTTTAATAATGTTGCTGTTAGGGTTATATACCTTGATTCATTTGTTATATATTAACTTCTTAATTTATATATAGGGTTATACCCTTATACCAATATCCGAGCTGTGGATAATATTTTTTTTTTCATTGTTCTTGGTCATGTTATAATACTGTAATTTATTTTATTATAAAAGAGTTCTGTAGTTAAAGTACTCTCCAGCTTTTTGTTAAATAGATTTATTGTTAAAGTTTCTATACAGGCTTTATACCCTGGCTTCTATTTATTAGAAACAATAAATGCAAAGTGCATACCTATTAAATTATGTAAGCCTGTTGTACTTCTTCTTATATTTTACTATTGTCTTCAAGTAAGGTTTATTTACTTTATAATACACAGAGTATGAATAGTTTATACATAAACTTTATTTATTTATACATCGAGTATAAATAGTCTAGGTTTATAATTGTAGTAATAAAATATTACTTTAAATGTTACTTTTATAATGTATATAATATAGATACATTATTAGTGATACTATAATGATATTACTTCTTATCAATGTTACTATGATTGTTATTTAATGTTGTTATCCAATATTTGGTTTGGTTTATTTATTTAGTTATAATACCTGAGTATTTTTACCTAATACTCATTCAATACTTAAGTTTATTCTCATATACATATACATATATATAAATTCTTGTGTATAAAATAACATTCATTTACCATGTTTGAAAATAGTATAACAGTTTTGAAATCTGTTTAAGCTTAGCTGAAATAAAAGAAGATTCAGTACTTAAATAACTGCATTCTTAACCAAAATACAGACTAACACCACTAGGATTTAACTGTAAAATCAAACCGATAAGTAATTATATCCTACTGTCAGTATTGTCCTTTTCAACATTTAGAGGTTAAATTCTTTCAAACTGGAAGATAACAATTATAAGATTTAAACAACAAAAATACTTATTCTATGTTTTCTTTATTACAGCTAGCATTTATTGGAAACAAGATACAGTACTAGGAAGTAGTTTTTAAGACTATTAGAAAATAACTTATGAATTTGTAAAACACTTGTAGTTAGTGAAAGTAACTAATTAAGAAACTCGGTTCAGAAGGATACTACTTCACAATACCGAGATACTGTGCTGGAGTACGGTCTGGTGATCCCAGATGTGGAAAAACACAGTAATTCTTTAACTCAGTAACAATTTTAACTACTAATATTCTGAGATACTCAAATTACTGAACTAACTAAATTTTCAGACATATAATATAAACATAACATGCATCCATTCATACTCATCAACATAAAGAAATAAACGACAGAACCTATTTAAACTGTGGACAACAACATCAATGGGAGGCCGTTCCTCCCTACCAACTCCTGGAGAGCGCTTAGACAGCGACTTCTTAGGACCCCCGAGCTTGCTCTAGTCTCCTTGGCTGGAACTAGGTGAAACAAAGTCAGATACCAGTCTTCAAACTCAGTATTAACTTAGAACTTTCAGTCAGTTCTTTCAGCCAAAAAGTTGTAATAAAATCAAGTTACTGCAGCAATCCTCTTAAAACAACTTCCTTACTGTAATTCCCTCTTCCTCAATGAATTTCCTGAATAACATTCACCTGAATGAATTCTCTCTGGAAAATATCTGAGCAGCTTCAGCTCTCTCCATTGAGTACTTTTTAAAAGATTGCCCAGGTCTTTTTTGGGTTAACTGTCATTTAATGAGCCACCTGCTTTGATTCCACTTTCTTGGGGAATCATGACCCCAAATATAGGGAAGTTTCCACCTGCAACTTAGGAAGTGTTTGAGGATGCTGCCACTTGTATTTTGCCTTTCCACCTAGTTCCATCCACCAGTTTGACCAGTAACCTCTTTTTAACAGCTCTCCCATGTTGTTGTCTCCATAATTTATTTATTAATAATAAAATATTCTGAATTACACTCCATTTCTGTTGACTCTGCTGAGTCATCAATCCCTACTTAGGATTTAATTTAATCATAATGTCTTAAAAATATAATTAAAAAATTTACATAATTTTACAAGATTGGGGTATGTGACATACACACCCCCTTAAAATGTAACATTGTCCTCGATGTTACTTATTCCTCATCCTCTGCAACCTCCTGGAACAGATTCGGGTATGCTTCCCGCATCTTACTTTCCAGTTCCCAGGTAGCTTCTTCAGGACTAGGGTGCTTCCATTGCACCTTCAGCTGTCCAATTGTGTGGTTCCGCAGAGTAATTTCCCTCCTCCCGAGGATACAGTCCGGTTCCACCAGAACTTCCCCTTCTGGTTCTACCTGTACAACGTTCCAATCAATCACATGAGTAGCATCATGAACATACTTTTTCAGAATAGAAATATGAAAAACATTGTGCACTTTTAAGTTAGGTGGTAACGCTAGCTGATATGCAACTTGACCAATTCTACATAAAATTTCAAACGAACCACAGTAACGTGGCACTAATTTTGCACAACTCCCTAGTATTAGGAAGCTCTTCTTTGGTCTTACCTTTATGAACATGTGCTTACCCACCTGGAACTCTTTAGGAGTTCTTTTTAAATCTGCTTGGCTCTTTTGCCGATCCTGGGCAACCTTCAAACTCTCCTGCACTTGTTTCACAATTTGTTCCATTTCTTTTAACAATTCGGGTCCCAACACTAATCTATCTACTGGATTATTCTAGGAGATAGGAGTGTTACATTTACGCCCATACAGAATCTAAAAAGGACTGAACTTAACTGATGATTGATAGTTGTTATTGTATGCAAATTCTGCTAAATGCAAGTAATCCTCCCACTTACCTGGTTGATCCTTGACGTACATTCTTAACAGATCTTCCAACACCTGATTCACTCTTTCAGTCTGTCCGTCCTTCTGAGGATGGAAAGAGGTGCTGAAATTCAGTGTTGTTTTAATCCCTTAAACAAGGATTTCCAGAAATTCCCTGTGAATTTAGGATCCATGTCTGAAATAATAACCTTCGGTACACCATGTAGCCGAAAAATCTGCTTTAGAAAAATGTCAGCTATGTTTGTAGCCTTGTAAGTGGTATTAACAGGAATAAAATATGTTGCTTTACTTAATCTATCTACTACCACCATAATTGAATTATTCTGATTTTGATTTCTGGGTAATCCAGTAATGAAATCTAAGCTGATTATTTCCCATTTCCAACTAGGAATAGGTAAAGGTTGCAGTAACCCAGCTGGATGTTGATGTTCTGTTTTCACTTGTTGATAGTCCAAACATCTAGCTATATAGTCAGCTACTTCAGATTTCATATTAGGCCAGAAATAATCTTTTCTCCACATGGTGACAGTCTTCTGGTATCCTGGATGCCCTGAGTAAGGGGTTTTATGAACTTCATCCAGAATCAGCAATTTAACCTTAGGAACATTAGGCACATACAGTCTGTCCTTAAATAATAAAAATCCATCTTTATTTAGACTATAACCCTTTATTAAACTTTCTGTAGGTTCTTCTTTAGCTGCAGCTTGTAATTTTTGATAAATTTCATCCAATTTTATTCCTTCAGTCAGCTGTTCATTCAAATCAGAAACATAAGTACTAATTGCTGTTGTAAAATTCAGCTTTGCATTTCTGCTCAAAGCATCAGCTACCTTATTTTATTTTCCTTTTATGTGTTGAATTTCGAAATCGTATTCACTTAAGAAGGATAACCATCTTTCTTGCCTTGCATTTAAGTTAGGTTGATCTAAAAGGTATTTCAAGCCCTTATTACCAGTCATTAAAGTAAACTTTCTGCCTATTAAGTGGTGTCGCCACATTTTTAAGGCATGAATAACAACAGCAAGTTCTAAATCATAAGTGGCATAATTATTTTCATGGATCTTTAGCTTCCTGGACTCATAGGCAATGACATGCCCATCCTGAGTCAGCACTCCACCTAGACCATCATTACAAGCATCGGTACATACCACAAAATCCTTATTAGGATCTGCTATCTTTAGAATAGGTGCAGTTGTTAATAAAGTTTTTAATTTCTTAAAGATTTCTTCGCATTTTAAGTTCCAATCGAATTTCTTGCCTTTATTTTGCAAAGAAGTGATTGGGTTGGCTATTTTTGAAAAGCCTTCAATGAATCTCCGGTAATAACCAGTAATTCCCATGAAGGACCTAACATCTGTTACGTCTTTTGGTATTGGCCAATCTTCGATTGCCTGGATCTTTTCAGGATCAACTGAAATCCCTTCCTTAGTCACCACATGACCTAAGTACTGGATTTCATCCCTGAAGAAATCACACTTACTGAACTTCGTGAAGAGCTGTTGCTCTTGTAGTTCTTGTAATACTAACCGTAGGTGTTCCTTATGTTCCTCTTCATTTTTAGAGTAGATTAAGATGTCATCGATGAATATGACAACAAATTTATCCAAGTATTTATGCATTATGTTATTCATTAGACACATAAAGACGGCTGGGGCATTAGTAAGCCCAAATGGCATTACGACAAATTCATAATGTCCATACCTTGTTCTGAAGGCTGTCTTGAAAATGTCCTCTTCTTTAATTCTTACCTGATGATATCCTGATCTCAGGTCTATCTTAGAGAACACCGTAGCTCCATGTAGCTGATCAAATAGATCATCTATGCGGGGCAACGAATATCTGTTTTTAATTGTTATTTTATTTAGTTGACGGTAATCTATGCAAAGTCGCATAGTTCCGTCCTTCTTTTTAACAAATATTACTGGTGCTCCCCAAGGGGACACACTAGGTCAAATGTATTTCTTATCTATTAATTCTTTTAACTGTGATTTTAATTCGTTAAGTTCCAAATTATTCATACGATACGGAGCCTTCGAGCTAGGTATAGCACCTGGTACCAGCTCAATTGTAAAATTCAGTTCCCTCCTCGGAGGTAATCCTGGAATTTCCTTCGGAAAAACATCAGTAAATTCATTTAACACAGGAATATCCTCTATTTTTATTTTATCTATTTCAGATTTATTTGCCTCATCTATAATAGTTACAGCATAGGCTTTACACCCTGTCCTGACTGCTCTTTTAAGTTGTAAGGTAGAAATCTGCCTGATTATAGTTTTCCTAGGAATACCCTTAACTGTTACAGGCTGTTCATTATTATTCACACACGTAAAGGTTTTATCAAAACAGTTTAAAACTACCTTATGCTGTTCTAACCAGTCCATACCAATAAGTATGTCATACAAGCCAAGTGGCAAAACATTTAATTTAACAGTAGTTTTAAAATCATTCATATCTAAAGCACATTCCTTAACATAACAGATTACTTTTCTTTTTGCCCCAGTGGCTAGTTGTACTAACCAAGAGTTATCAAACCTTTCAACAGTCAGATTACACTTTTCTACTATCTGTGGCGAAATATAACTAAGACTAGCACCTGGATCTATTAAAATAGTTACAGGAGTTTTTTTAACCATACCTTCCACTTCCACCATGGAAGTTTGATAATCGGCTTGGCGGTTCTCCAACGCTGCATTGATTCGGGGCATAGTCCTTGCAAAGTCTCCAATAGTCATTTCATCTTGTATAGTACGAATATTGTTGTTTGGCTTCTTCTGATTTGGGAAAACTGAAGCATAGTGTGGGCCATTGCACTCCCAGCACTTAACAGGTTTCTTCCGTTCGAAATTTTTAGTAAAATTTCCATGATTGTTAGAAGCTTCCTTTCCCTTGAAGTTATTGGAATTATTAGAAGTACCATTTTTGCTTCCCTGGAAGTTCTTACCATTAGAATGGTTTCTATTCTTGTTATTCCTGAAATTTTTCTGGGGTACAAACTCCTTTTTCTTGAACTCAGGCTGATTACTGTTCTTTTTAGCCTTCCAGTTGGCTATACCTTCTTTCTTTTTATTCTGTTCAAAACAGAAATTTGCTTTCCTCATAGATTCTTCCAGAGTCTTAAGGTTATCGTACTCGATTATGTCCTTGATATGGTATGGCAGATAGCTGAGAAACTGCTGTACTTTAGGTTTCTCATCAACTAAATATGGCACATACCTTAACAGACTTAAGAACTTACTATTTAAGTCCTTCATAGTCATGGAGCCTAGTTTTAACTCATAAAATTTCTTGGCCCTTTCTTCATAGTATTGTTCGGACATAAATTTATTTTTGAAGTACCTTTTAAAGGTACTCCAATTGACCTCTTTTTCTTTGATACTCTTAACTCTCTTCAGATCTTGCCACCATATATCTGCCTTTCCTGAGAGATTATAGATGGCCATTCTTGCCTTCAGCTGATTGGAATAGTTGTAGATCTGAAAATATTTTCTCATTCCAGATAACCAAGATTCTGCCTCTTCTCCTTTTTCATTTTCGCCATTGAAAGTTGGGGGTTTTATTTTCTTGAACTCTCCAGAAATCTCTTCATATGGCCTGTACTTTTTCTTTCTCTTATACAACTCAGCCTCGCTACTGTCACTAGTAGAGTAATAGCTTTGTTGTTCCTTAAATTCTTCAGATGATGAACTGCTATTAGGTTTAGCTAGTTTCATCTTTTTAGACCCTTTTTGATGGCTAGCTTCTTCAGATTTAGATCTTTTGCTTCTCCCTTCAGTCTAAAATTTTTCCATCAAAATTTGATTTAACTCCTCTTGAGTTTTCAGAATCCTTTCATTGTCCTTCTTGACTACTTCTATTTCTGTCTTTAAATTCTTTATAGTCTACATCAGCTCCGAGGAGTGAGCAGTTACCTCCTCTATCACAGGTTCTCTAGACATCTGTCTTGTCTCAGTGTTTGGAGATTCCTCCTCAGCATATTCTCCTAGCTTGTCCATACCTGCCTGTTAGATTCAGAAAAAGAATTTTTTTTTGTTTTGTTTTTTTACATGAAACAAAATACAAGTTAGTACATTATTTTTACTATTCTGCGGAAACTCGTTGGGCCACACCAAGGCCTAGTATTTGAACCATGCTCTGATACCACATGTCAAAACCCCAAAAATTCTGAAAAATTTAAAATTTTTAAAATAGCATATAATCTTATTAAATGCGGTCATTAACTGTTTGATTAGTTTATGTTACCAGAAATGTAACTGAATGATCTTTTATTATACTTAACTTTAAAGATGAGTTTCTTGTCAGTTACTGATTGTTTTCTGTTTGCAACCACAAGGGGGATTGCCATGACAGACTAGGCTTACTTAGCTTCCGAGCTAATGCAACAGTTTTCTTTCTCTTACAGATATACAGGTAAAGTTTGGGTCGCTGCTAACCAATCTTTAAAGTATTAGATAACAAATTTCTGTACCAAATCATTCAGGGGTGATTCCATGAAGATGGGTAACACTTTTTGGCCAAATTTGGCGATGAAAACCTGATTTTTTACTCATGTGCTAGATAGAAGCCCTCAAAACGCA
>LPNX011143605.1:108633-131561 GCA_001517045.1 Pseudotsuga menziesii
GGCACCCATTATACCACTCATTACTAAGAAATCTTTTAGCATGAATTAGTGTTATATCACTCATTAATGAGCAAAAGCCCAGGAGTGAATTCAAACATTAATGACACTCCCCAAAGTCCCTGGTACAAAATGAAATGGAGCCGTTTATTGAGTAGTGGGATGCAACTGCAAGCAGTGAAAGCTTTTCAATATGTTGAAAAGCTTTCACTGCTTGCAGTTGCATCCCACTACTCAATAAATGGCTCCATTTCGTTTTGTACCAGGGAATTCGGGGAGTGTCATTAATGTTTGAAGGCAAAGTTTTTTTGTGGAAAGTTCTATTTTCAGGTTTTCATGAGTTGCTGGAGGATTCAGCAAAGTATAATGAATATATTTTGCAGTCTTTGGACCGTGGCCTCTTTTTATAATTTTTTTGAAAAAGGCACCTCAGTCGAGGTATGTACCTCGACCGAGGTACATACCTCGACCGAGCTAATACCTCGGTCGAGGTATTTATTAACCCTCGGTCGAGGTTTCAAGACCACGACCGAGGGTTAATAAATACCTCAACTGAGGGATGAAAAAAACCTCGGTCGAGGGCTTGATAAGCCCTCGGTCGAGATATTAAAACCTCGGTTGAGGTACATTTTTTTGATTTTGCCGAAATCCGCTTGCCAAAAAGTGTTACCCAGGTCCATGGATTCACCCTCAGTAAAAGTATATGCATACTAGTCAGGTTTATCAAGCTTTTAAAGGTAAATCTTTTCCTATAATCTCCTTAAGATCTTACTGATAGAAAGTTGGAAATTACTAGAGAATAAGCTAGCTATTTTCCTTTCTAGCATCAGCATTAAGTATCCCTATGGAGTACTGGATCATTTGATGAGTTTACTGAAATGAAAATATAGAAGTAAATAATATTTCTTATTTAGCACAGTAATTATAACTGGGTTATCATATTCAGACCCTATTCTACTCATCCGTTGTTGCTGCATCATGCCAAGTTTAAATTCAGAATATGTTTTGATCTGCAATTACAATTGTAAAGGATATGGAGTTAAAAAATATCAATATATACTTATCTTACTTCCAGCAATTACAAGGTTTACTGCTTGATACATGTCTTCTCTTAACATTTTAAGGGTTTGCCTTGTTTGGAAAAACTACTTCGATTTCCATGATTGACAATTGAATAAAATCTATAAGCACCTTTAGAATTAGTCCTAGATTATCATAATTAAACTCATTTAAGAGTTTCCAGACTATACTATCATAAGAATGGTTATAATAATTTACATAAACTGCCTATCATACACTCACTTACACAATCTTTGTAAATCTTTGAGCATGAAGGATAACAAAAGTCTAATTGTTACCATAAGGAATCTAATACTATTAAGAGATTGTTATTATATTACTAATAACAAGTAAAATCGACTAGAGTAACCCTACTCAAAATTTATGGATTATATAGCTTGATTTCTATAAGTTAAAGTCATATAAAAAGAGAATGACAAGTCTTTTACCTTCAAAGCAAAACTATAGCAATTGGAATTATAGTTGTAGAATTGTAAACGACTATATCTAACATTACTCCATTATCTTATAGACTTAAAAGAAATGATAAATCTCTTGCTTTCACTTAAGATTAGGGTAAATGGCAATATAGTGGTAAGTTTTATGAACAACTATAACTTAACATTATACCCATATCCTTATAACTTTTATAATTAATATCAAGTCCTCTATGTCTAAATACCTCAAGACTTAATCTGGAACGATATTTATAATGCGAAGTTTTAATATTTACAATGCATAGTTTTAAGAGCATTGTTTTAATGTTCATGATCGTGAATTATATGGCAGGTAATACCATAGTATAGCGACCATATGGAATATCCATGCTATGATTTGTTTGGAAAAACAAACGATGGTAGACTCATCGTGGAACATTAGAGTTTGACCCACCGCATGCAATATATTAAAACACTACATGGTCACTCCAGAGCCATGCATTGGTGTTATAAAATCGTTGACTCAACCCTAATTTTCCATTTCTCCCTCACCTTTAGGCTTGGTCGCTCTGCGAACCCTCCTGGTCCAATTTTTGTTGTTGCACTGTTTGATAGTAGCTTCTATGCTGCTCCAGTCCTTCGTGCTCATCTACTGCACTATGTTGAAGTCAGTAGCTTGCTGTTGGCGGCCATATGGTTATTGAAAAACCTAGGGTTTTTCCCTTCGGCACCATTGTCGACCCTGTCACGGTGTGTGTGTATCTTCGACTTGATACTGTCAATGTTTCCATTGTGGAAGGTATCCTTTGCTTCCTCCAGCTCGTTCTTCTCGGTGACAAAGGAAGGGTTTATGCTTCCTCTGCTCGTGGTTATCAGTCTATTTGCGGTGGTTACACTTCCTTCAAATGCGCCGGTAAGTTACAAGTCATTCCCTTCTTTTTCCATTTCATGAATATAGCTTAACCAAAATATGTCAAGGGTTTTTAAATTAATAATCTGTCCCTTCGTAATGCAGGTTTGGTCTTCTTCTCAAGGAGTGGGAAACGCAAGATCTCAACTGTGGAACCTCCCGGTAAGCCTGGTCCCGTACATGGCATTCCCTCCTTGCTGGTTTTTAGGGCTGTTAGTGGTTGGCTTTGAGTGATGCGACTCTGTGGTTATCTCAGCTCTGTTCAGTCTTTAACTGCATGTTAAAATGAATTCTTAACAGGTTAAACCCTGTGCTGTGCATGGGCGTTACGGCTTCGGTCGATATTGTAATTATTCGTCTTTCTTCTGTATTTAATATTACTGTAAAAGAACTACTATATAAAAAAGGGCACTGGCTGTAAGCCTACCTGTATAAGAGGTTACGGCATCGACATTCTGTTTCTCTTGCTGTACTCTTAAATTGTTCAGGGTTTTCACCCAGAGTTTTGTAATATGACTTATTATAAAGCTTTCCTGTATCTTTGGGTTTGTTTATCACATGCATTTTTAATTCTATGCTCTATACAGGAATAAGTAAAATATAGGTTTATAACCACTTATACTATGGATTTATGATGTGGCCATAGGTGAAAACATTGTCTTAACTCTTAGTATTTATTTTACTTGTATAAACTGGACCTGTAGGGTTAAACCCTAATTTTACAGTTGAGATTAAGTTCAGTTGCTTAATCTGTCATTAAAATTATAATTCTATTGGTAATTGAGAGTTAAATGAATGATATTAACCATAATGGTTAAGCTCGAAGATTGAGCTAATTACTGTTCTGTTATTTGTTTTGTTTTTAAAAATAATAAATGGGTTATTTAACTATTGGTAAACTCTTTTTAATAATGTTGCTGTTAGGGTTATATACCTTGATTCATTTGTTATATATTAACTTCTTAATTTATATATAGGGTTATACCCTTATACCAATATCCTAGCTGTGGATACTATTTTTTTTTCATTGTTCTTGGTCATGTTATAATACTGTAATTTATTTTATTATAAAAGAGTTCTATAGTTAAAGTACTCTCCAGCTTTTTGTTAAATATATTTATTGTTAAAGTTTCTATACAGGCTTTATACCCTGGCTTCTATTTATTAGAAACAATAAATGCAAAGTGCATACCTATTAAATTATGTAAGCCTGTTGTACTTCTTCTTATATTTTACTATTGTCTTCAAGTAAGGTTTATTTACTTTGTAATACACAGAGTATGAATAGTTTATACATAAAATTTATTTATTTATACATCGAGTATAAATAGTCTAGGTTTATAATTGTAGTAATAAAATATTACTTTAAATGTTACTTTTATAATGTATATAATATAGATACATTATTAGTGATACTATAATGATATTACTTCTTATCAATGTTACTATGATTGTTATTTAATGTTGTTATCCAATATTTGGTTTGGGTTATTTATTTAGTTATAATACCTGAGTATTTTTACCTAATACTCATTCAATACTTAAGTTTATTCTCATATACATATATATATAAATTCTTGTGTATAAAATAACATTCATTTACCATGTTTTAAAATAGTATAACATTTTTGAAATCTGTTTAAGCTTAGCTGAAATAAAAGAAGATTCAGTACTTAAATAACTACATTCTTAACCAAAATACAGACTAACACCACTAGGATTTAACTGTAAAATCAAACCGATAAGTAATTATATCCTACTGTCAGTATTGTCCTTTTCAACATTTAGAGGTTAAATTCTTTCAAACTGGAAGATAACAATTATAAGATTTAAACAGCAGAAATACTGATTCTATGTTTTCTTTATTACAGCTAGCATTTACTGGAAACAAGATACAGTACTAGGAAGTATTTTTTAAGACTATTAGAAAATAACTTATGAATTTTTAAAACACTTGTAGTTACTGAAAGTAACTAATTAGGAAAATCGGTTCAGAAGGATACTACTTCACAATACTGAGATACTGTGCTGGAGTACGGTCTGGTGATCCCAGATGTGGAAAAACACAGTAATTATTTAACTCAGTAACATATTTGACTACTAATATTCTGAGATACTCACATTACTAAACTAACTAACTCGTCAGACATATAATATAAACATAACATGCATCCATTCATACTAATCAACATAAAGAAATAAGTGACAGAACCTGTTTAAACTGTGGACAACAGGAGCAATGGGAGGCCGTTTCTCCCTACCAACTCCTGGAGAGCGCTCAGACAGCGACTTCTCAGGACCCCCGAGCTTTCTCTGGTCTCCCTAGCTGGAACTAGGTGCAGCAAAGTCAGATACCAGTCTTCAAACTCAGTATTAACTCAGAACTTTCAGTCAGTTATTTCAGCCAAAAAGCTGTAATAAAATCAAGTTACTGCAACAATCCTCTTAAAAAAACTTCCTTACTGTAATTCCCTCTTCCTCAATGAATTTCCTGAATAACATTCACCTGAATGAATTATCTCTGGAAAATATCTGAGCAGCCTCAGCTCTCTCCATTGAGTACTTTTTAAAAGATTGCCTAGGTCTTTTTTGGGTTAACTGTCATTTAATGAGCCACCTGCTCTGACTCCACTTTCTTGGGGAATCATGACCCCAATTATAGGGAAGTTGCCACCTGCAACTTAGGAAGTGTTTGAGGATGTTGCCACTTGTCTTTTTCCTTTCCACCTAGTTCCATTCACCAGTTTGACCAGTAACCTCTTTTTAATAGCTCTCCCATGCTGTTGTCTCCATAATTTATTTATTAATAATAAAATATTCTGAATTACACTCCAGTTCTGTTTCCTCTGCTGAGTCATCAATCCCTACTTAGGATTTAATTTAATCATAATGTCTCAAAAATATAATAAAACAATTTACATAATTTTACAAAATTGGCGTATGTGACAATTCGTCCCAATATTCTCCAAGATTGTGAAGGGACCATATCTAATAGGCTTGCCTTCTCCTTTCATCCTCTCCTTGCTGATGTGAAGCCACACTTGATCTCCCACTTGAAACTGATGATCAAATCTATGCTTGTCATGGAGAGCCTTGTACTGGGCTTGAATCTTCTCCAACTGCTCTGATACCACTTGATTTGATCCCGGGGGCGAGCCCGGAAAGTCATCGAACCCGCTCGAAACAATCGGGACAAATAGGATCGTTTTTCTGATGTTAGTGCAAGTGAACATGAGCATAATATAAGTGTGTAACATAGAATCATCCACATGAAAATGAATAATCATTCAAGCACATTAGGGACACGATTTGATTACGGAGTTCACCAGATCTCCTGGCTACGTCTCCGGGCCTACTCCAAAATAGAGTGACCAATCCATTGCAAAGATGCACAAATACATAAGATACATCACAACGGATTCACCTGCAGAGTCTTCATCATCTGTTCATCTCTACTGCCGCACCATAACTGGCTCCTTTGTCTCAAGAAGTTGCCAAACTTGGACATGAAGATATTTTCCCAATGTAGACAATCACACTCTTTCAACTGACTCTATGAGCCACGAACCTCAAGTGGATCAAAGACTTGCATAATGTTGCAAATCGCACTCTTTCAACTGACTCTACGAGCCACGAACCTCGAGCTACGCCACACGATCTTCTGCAGGATAGTCTCAATAGACGACAATATGTTTGCATGACAAGTGCATCAATAAAACCAAAGTCACACTCTTACCAACCAATCCCTTCACCTTTTTCCTTCAGGATGAGAGTGTAGATGGTCGCTACTTGCCTTCAAATGCAAATTGAAATGTTGCCTCCTTGAACTGACCCTGCTTCTTTGTCTCCTACGCTGGATCACCTTCGGACATGATGGATCCATGCTTGCTCTCTGAGCTAGGACTACAAGGTTGGAGCCTCTCCATGAGCTTCTACAATGGAGACCCCCAATGGGGCCTCTCAGATTCTTGCTTCTTCTATGGGCTACATCTCTCCAAACTTGAGCTCCCTTCAAATGCACATGACAAGTGCTTAAATAAGAGAAGCTACTCTTGGTGGCATGATACATGTGATTCTCCAAATTGGGATTAGTTACAAATTGGTTGGCTTTTAAGAACATAAGCCAAAAATATGGTTCATGCCCACATGCCCATGGATTTTCACATTTAGTTACTTCCCCATAATGACATTTACAAAATCCAACAATAATCCATTACATAACAAAATTCCTTTTTTAAATAGCATGTTTGTTTTTCAACCATAAACCAACTTGTTACAACTTATTTACAAATATGGCATGTTTGTTTTTGGTTACAACCATGCATTAACTTCATAACAACTCAAGGAATAAAATAAATGAGTAATATGTGAGTAATTTTTCCACTCACTTCAAATGTTAATCATTTTACAATTTCTCATGATTAAATGCATGAATGTCCTAAAACTCATTTCAAGCACAAATGCATGCATGCTAGTCATCATGCCACTTCATCATGCCATGTCACCATGCCACATCATCATGACACATTATAATGCCATGTCATTAGAATGTACTTTTTGACTACCACGTGGAAGCTTGAGGGAGTGCCACGTGGCACTTCAGCCAAAATTTTCCCTGTTGGGGCCAAACTTCAAAACTCAATATCGTTTGCATCCAGAGTCCGTTTGACACGCCATTTGCACCGTTGGAATCGGCTTGACGAGCTATTCGACATGGTACTAGTTTTGTTGCAATATGATGATTTTGAAAATTGGCCTTTTTAGATCCTCCTGGATCAATAGATCACTCCTACAATCTGATATTATTTCCCAAATATCCAAATAATTACTTATCTACACACCAGTAACATTATTAGAGACAAAGAAATCAAATTCATCTCCCTTTCTTGGAGCAATCACCAGTAAACTATGCACATAATTTATAATAGAAGAATCACTGAAGAATTTTTGCATAGAATGGAAGGAGATATTTTATTCAATAATAGAGATTCGAATGTATTCTTCTTAATCAGCCCTATGAGGAGATGAGATATCAGATATCTCATACATTTCCAGAGTAGTAGGAGAAGGAGTCACTCCAAGGAGACTTTCTTCAATTTGAATTGACTGTGAGGAAGATTCTACTTCTTCTCCATGTTGAACAACTTCATCAAAGAGAGTAGAGGCCGAGACTTTTGAGTAAAGAAATCTTTTGGTTCTAAATGTTCCCTCCAAATTGCTGTAAATATCCTCATTGTGCTTCCCAAAGGTTTTATCAAGTTTTTTCTAGATATATTTTGGGGATTTTGCAAAATCATTAAGGTAGCGCAAGCTTGGAGACCTCCAAAAAGGCATACATATTGTTCCATAAGCTCTACCACAATCATTTATCTAGTCATTCTCACATTCATAAGACTCTTGACCAAGTCCCATAGATACCTCATAGAGACCTTACCTCTTCAGAGATGCAGTCATCTTCAACTTCCATTCTGAATATTTTGTGTATGGAGTAAGAAGAGGAGATGATAATATCAAATCCATATGAAGTTGAACCTACAAAATATCATTGCAAAAAATAAAATATTCAAAATATGTTAGAATCATTCTTTTCCTCTCAACATGAAGATGTTTTTAGGGTCCGTCACACCCTCTCCACTGCTCTAAATAAATTCATATCTAGAAAATCATCATAGGGGACTTCTGTGGAAACCCATCTACTTATGATGTTCAATCGGGAGAAACAAGCATGAAACCTTCCTGTGAAGGCTTTGATACCATATTAGAATTTGAATTCCATTTAGATATTCAAGTAGATAGTTCATAATTATGATTGCAATAAATGGAGAATGAAGATACAAACTGAACAAAACAAACCACACAGGAAACATATGAGTATTGATCAGGAATTTACAGTATCATTCACAATGATAAAAATCCAGTGTTACAATAGCTTACATAGGAAAATAATTCAAATCTATCTATTGTATCTAACTGTATCTAACTAACCATCTAACTCATGGTGTCTCAATCAATATCAGAGTCCAACAGATCAACTCCCAAATGTCCAACCAACTCAATCAATCAGTAATTACTAGTTAACTTAATGCAACTGAGTGCGATAGGTGGGAAAAGGAACCTACTCCACATGCATCCATGCATTAGCCATGCATAACTAGTGCTAGCTAACTGATTGTGAACTAATTGAAATTAACTAGAGGCTAACTGAGACTAACTAGTTCCAACTCCACCTAACTGATGGAGGTTGGTGTCGGGACTCCCAGTGGCTCCTAAAATTTAGGGATTGGTCTAGGAGGCACCCAAACTTATGCATGCACATGCAATAACTAGAATTTAACCTCTAGCAGTTTTCCCCACACTCTAGTGACTGGTACATGTGGTCCCATTAGGACAAGTGGACCCAATGGTACTAGTTGACCCAATTAATTAATTAAGGTTCCTAAGTTAGTCTAAATAATCTAATAGACAATATGGTTAAGGGAGGATTAATAATCATAACAGTTTTGACCTTCAAAAGTAATATGACATGTGTGACTAATGTTCAAAACTCTATGTCTTATATTTTTTTTTATGGTCTTACTGATGCGATCTGAATGAGAAAATGTTGCAGTATGATATATGTTTATGAATGATGAGATTCCTTTTCGTAATGAATGGTTCCATACTTGTCGGTCGGTTCATGAATGAATATAATGATGCGATCTAATGTGAATGGTTGATGTTGCGATATAATATGAATAATTTATGTTAAAAGCCTCACCTGGATCATTGAATAACATTACGACAGCGAGAAGAAAAGTGCAAAAATCCTCCTCCTTACTGCAGAAATGTGGTTCCAACAACCCTCCCACAAGTATGTCAGGTAAGACTGCATCTTCTTTGTAGATGTTTTCGGGTAGGGTAAAACCTATTAGGACTGATCATGTTTAGGGTGTCACATTGAAGAGAGGTATCGACAGAGTCTAAACCCCTATTGACAGGCTTGTGTCAACAAATGGTTCCGTTGCTGAGACCTTAGTACGAAAGAGAGGAGGATATGTTGTGGCACTCGGCAAAGACGGAGATCCAGGATTGGTTCGATCAGAAGGCTCGAAGATTCACATCAAAAGAAAATCTGAGTTCCAAAATAACAAAAAAAGAGTTCATGGGAAGGCATATCTATTATGATATCCATGAATATTTATTCTCCGATTTTTCAATCATCTTTTACAAGTGGTTGGTGCAGTGGACTTTTTAGAAAACAAAATTTCAGGGAGGTTAAACTACTTGCTAGACCCCTAAGCTGACCAATGATTGAGGGAGGTAGACAACAAGGCATTGGGGGTTGTCGAAGTGGGGCTAGACAACATTTTGGAAGGATACATCACTGATTTTATGGTCGACACAGTGAAATCCTATAGCGACGCAGAAAAGAAAATTTTCAAAGGACCAAGTGGTAGGTTTTTTTTTTCAATTGTGGATTAAGATGCTTATTTGTGAAAAAGGTATTTTGAAAATGAATTCTAACGAGTAGAGATCTGGTGTGCGGAGGTTACATGTACTGCAAGGAAGCGTGTTGAATGGAATTATATGGGGTAGATGGATGGGAGTTATGATGAAACTATGAGGGAAGTCGACGAAGAGTGTGGTCTTCGACAAAGTGGGGTAAGTTTTCAACAAGAGAAGAGGCAGAGGAATAAGGAGAGTTTTGGTGCAACCGAAACAAGAAACTACGAGAGAATATCACAAGGGACTAAGCGACCCTACAATGACGAAGGAGATGACTAGGATACACCCGAGTTCGAGGAAGGACCAATCCAAATCAACAATGTATCTATACCTCCATGCACCATGTGAACTTCGGGAATGAACACTAGATCCTCACAAGACTGTCTAGTGTTTCATCACCATAATAGTAGTGGGTCGGTGAGCACAAAAGAAGGCCCAAAATGGTGAGTGACGATGTGAAATTACCTTTATTCCATTGGAACAGGACTGAGGATCCCAAGAAATATTGGTTTCTTTGTGAAGCAGTATGGACTGTGAAGCAAGTCTAAGACAAAGACATTAAGAAGGGTCAACTGGAGACAAATTTTTGAGGTCATGCATTAGACTAGTCTTTGAAGTTTTTACAAGTTCCGAAGGGGAATCAATAGAAGACTCTAGTGGATATTAGAACTAGATTGATTGAATAATTCAGGAAAACCAAATTTAAGTCACAATACTTCACGAAATTGAAGGAAATCAAGCAATATCTAAACGAGGCAGTATGGGATTTTGATGAGCAATTCAAGACGCTGATGGAAAAAGTTAGTTTTGGAATGAGTGATGTATAACAAAGAGAATGGTTCATCGCTGCATTAGTACCACATATCTGAATGTCATTGATGCAACATAATATTGCGACACAGAGCGAGGCTCTAGAGATGGCAATGAAGCTGGAAGCTTCACCATTCGATGAAACTGGTGTTGGAATGAATTAGATCCAATCCCAATTGGTGAACCTGACAATTCAGTTACAAGATATCAAGAAGGAAAAATAAATTCATGAAGAAGTATGGTGTACCCGATGTCACATGGAAGGACATCATAAAGGTAAATTCCCATATTTCTGTAATTACTTACTGTCGGGTGCTTCAAATCTGTTAAGCCATGGTGGGATGCCATGGTGTTGCATATTCCAAACTCACAGACACCTAAATGAGGAGTGCGTATATCTCCAAAAGGTAGTATCGAAACCTGGAAACTTGTTCTGTAATTTTTGTCGCTTTGTTTGTCATGAAGAAAAGGGTTGTAGAGAATATGACCTACTCCAATAAAGGACAATGGATACGTACGATATGAAGGGAGAAGAAAATCGATCGACGAAAATGCCACCACCGCAACAACCACCCCAGTTTTCGCAATCACAACCATAGTTTTCTCCACTGCATGCACAATATAATCAGATGCAGTATACTCCACCACAACCATAGTATACTCAACCACAATATATTAAACCACAGTTGAATCAACTGAAGTAATACAAGTTTAACCAACCATAGTACTATCCATAAGGAGGATTCTGTGGAGGATTTCAAGAAGGACAAAATAGAGGTTTTGGTCGAGGAGGAGGCCGAGGCTGTGGACCTGTGTAATGCTATAATTGCGGAGTATTAGGGAATTATTAGCGAGATTTACTAAACCATCAGTACCAATGTACCTAATATACAACTAAAAATCATACTATCGAATATTGTCCATGGTTGATCGCAAAATGGAAAGCAAAGAATGTCCACCACCGCAAAAACAGAATCAAAACGCAAACCAAAACATGAACTGGGCTGTGAACCAACTCCAGAATTAGAACCAAGGATTGACCGTTGGGAAAATTTTGGCTGAACCCAAAACACAACTTGTAGATGTTGCGGTCATAACACGAGGAGGTGTGACAACATGAGATGATGGTCCAATCCCAAAATTTAGATGGGAGGCTCAAAAGAAGGTGCAATTCCACATTGACACCGAGAAATAAATGTTCATTGATGCGCAAGATATCATCAAAGGATAAATTTGTAAGTTGCCAATCTATGAAATGCCACCTACTTTTGATCCGACACTTGTAGTAGGACCTTCTCAAAGGGCTATCACTTTGCAAAATTTCTTTGAAAGTTGTGTATCGTTAGAAAAATATCTCGATACGCTAGAAGAAATCACAAGTTTGTTATATCGACCAGAGAAAGGCTGACATGACTACACAGTGAACTCTTTGCACAAGAATAATACCGGAAGGGAGATACGAATGAATGTCCAAATTGATGATTATGATGCGGATTCAGTCATTCTGGATCTAGGATCGAATGTCAACATTTTTACAAAGCAAACATGGGAGAACATGAGGAAAAGAAAGTTGGTTTGGTCCCCTATACAACTGTGACTGGAATCAAGCTAGGGTGTCACCAATTGGGAAAGTACCATGCTTATTGGTGGAAGTTGAAGTAGTAAAGACTTATGCTCATTTTGATGTGATCGAAATCTTTGACGAAGGAAGCTCATATCCCAAACTACTGGGGATTTTTTGGGATAATGACAATATAGCAGTGATAAACTTCAAGAAGTGAGTAATGAATTTTGAGAAACGTGACTTAAGAGTCATCACCCCACTAGATCCTAGCGAAGGAAGAATACATGTTGAACCAGCCAAGGAGGAAGTTGTAGGAGGAAGTTGAAGACTACATTCATCCCACTGCAGATGGGGAGTTGGGTTAGAGAATTTCTAGTTACACATCATCGAATTCTGACGATGTGCTGGAGAATTGGCAGAATTGTCTACATGAAGTATCCATCTAGAAGTGTGGACAGGTCACTCAGTCACTGCATTGGGTCACAATAGAGATTATTGATTTACTAGCATACGAAGGATTACCCAACTTGACTAAGTTCATCATTGAATTCAAAGAAAAGGTATCGGGACCTTAGTGGTTGTTGGCATTAGAGGAAGCACTGAACGCCAATCCAAGATGATGGTGGGAAACACATAAGAAATCGATCGATGAATGGTTGATGTGTCGCAAGTTAATGGAAGTTTGATTTGTCAAAACAAAACACTATCAAGTTGTGAATTATTATGGACGAAATAATCCCAATGATAACTTAGTTGCATGTCAGACTGCATGGGTGTCATGAGAAAAGAGTGAATGCGTACATTATTTTGTACATACGCTAGATGAAATGCCGCGACCGTGGTATAGCTCAGAAGATCACCAAAGTGAGATCACAACATGGGAAGAATTGACAGTTAGTTTCAGCCACACTTTCAGTTTTTCCTATGCTAACCCAACGATTCATCACGCACTTCAACACATCTCATATGTTGTCTTGGAAGTAGTCCCATTCGCATTCCCGGTGGAATATCATGAGATACCAGTAGTACAATCAATGATGGAATGTTACAATGTAAGAGGAGGACCGGACAATGAGGATGGTCCTAGAAATATCAATATCCTAGAATTAGAAGGAAGTCGAGATACCACAACACCAGAGATATTGAGAGACAAAGTTCATTAACCATTGTTGGAGGAGAAAGTCGGTAAAGTTGACTAATTAGAGATTAGGTCGGCCACATAAGGTCATGTCGGTTGATCGAACCGACAGGTAGTTATTTGTAACTGTTTTGTAATTCATATATATTAGGCTGTTGAGCCAAATGAGAACTCGATTTAGTTCTCTGTATTGTATGGACCCCTTCATTATAATATAATCTATTATTCTTCCTACTTGTTCTTGTCTTTTGTTGCTGCTATGTATGTATGCTTTTAATGTGTATTATTGGTAACCCTATGTGATCTATGAGATTATAACATTGGTTCCGTTGCTGGTAGTACATGTCTAAGATGTATACAAGTAGATGATATCAGAATAGGAGATTAAGGACTGGTGGGAGCGTAAAATAGAAAACTACTTGCAAAATTACACACAAAGAAATAGATTAACGACTGCTCAAGTAGAGGAAAGGTTATTTACTGAAACCCATGAGAAGTTTGTAGAATCAGTGCCCCAAATTTTAAAGAAACTCCTGGATGAAAAAGCTGAAGTGAGTAAAGATCAATAGCTGCTAGAAAAACTGATTCGAGGGGGAAGGAAAAACCTGTCGGAGTGGTTTGAAAATATCACCAACGAATTCTACGAGGAACAAGCTATAGAAGAAAGGACTTCAGTGGAAATTGTCCAGAAGAAATTCTACACATACCTCATTGAGCAATTCTTGTGTTCCTTACCGACCTTATTATTCAAGTTCCTGATAAAGAAAGGAGTGGGTCATATCGTTGAACCTCGTCCATTACTATGCAAACTGCCACAAAATACTAACTGGGCGGAGAAACAAAAGAAGTGGGAGAAATTCATTGCCGAAAGCAGGGATGATTTTAAGGAACCATACTTATTTAAAAGTGTATAAATGTTGGCGAATCTTACCAATTCTTAAAACACCAACTATAAATTGTTTGGCGATATTTTTCAAAAAATATTTTAATTTCCAAGGATTTTATATCATTTATATAATAATTTGGCTATTTTTAGGGTGAAAAAAGTTTACCCCATCAAAATTGGGCGAAACAGGGCTCCAAAAAATGTAAAATGGTGAATCGTTTTTTGGAGAAAAACATGGAAAAATAGCCCATGGGCTAAAATTTGCCCCTAAAATCATCCCTGGCCAAAAGGGAGTGGGAATACTTCCTAAGAAAGTAAATAGAACTATCTGGGATTTCTAAAGCGTCAGGTAGGAAATGGGGGGGGTAGCTGGTCATATGTCGGGGTAAAGTGGAGAGGATTCTAGTCGACCAAAGAGATACCATTCACCAGCGATGAGAAGTCGGCCTAAAAAGTAAATCGAAAGGACAGTGTCACACAAAGGTATGAAGGACTTACAAAAAATAGAGAGGGAGAAGAGGCTACAAAGAAGGGAAGAAAGAAGAGAAAGAGCTATAGTGCTGCAAAGAGGAATGAGTACTAGGATGACATACCAAGAGAGAAATCCACCAGAGTTGGGTCATGACCGACAAGAAGAAGGTGTGGAAGAAGAAACGTCCCCTATGGAATAATATTTGTGGATAGAGCAGTGAGAAGCTCTCCAATTATAATTTCCCCAGGAGGCAAGACCTCTATCTCCGACGAATCCAAGTGCCAGGATACAAACCATTGTCGAAAAGGACCTCAGACTAAGAGCTGGTGACTTTGGTATATGGAGCCGACTAGACGACGAGAGAAACGATGATAATCATCTACTTATTTGTCGACCAAAAGAAGTAAATTGGGTCACGCTTCAAGTGGTACCCTCCAATTGAAGTATCCACTTAATTTACACGACAAACGAAGGAGCACCCCCCCTGCCAAATACAGCTTTGGAAGATACAAAAAATTTGGATCTGCAAACAAATAATTGCAGTTGGACATCGACAGGAGAATTTGACCCCGACTGACTGCTTGTCGGAGAAGAAACGACAACTAAGACAACCGATGGAAACGAGAGTTCTATCGACAATAGTTTTTCACAAAGAAATAAACAAAACATCCTGCCACCACTGCCACCTCCTAAAGAAGACAGTGACAGTGACTTCGACATGGGTCACGGGTCATCACACATCCCTCTATATGAGGGCGACGAGGATCCCAAACTACATTGGTTCATCTACGAATAGACATGGGAGGCAAACCAAGTCATAGATGAAGACAGACAGATGGAGTAGTACGCTGGTGCCTTAAGGAAAAGGGAATTAACATGGTATATGACCTTTTCTGAAAGAACCCCTGGAGCAACTAAAGCAGAAGTCAAAGCACAATTTTTGTCATTCTTTAAAACTCCAGATGCAAAACATCTGGTAGCTAAGAAATTGAAGACAACATCACAAAAGTCAGGAGAAACTATCCGCGACTACGACAAATGATGGAAAGACCTTCTCAGCCAATTGGATTATGTCATGGATGAGAAACTATTAATCCAATGGTTTCTTGCAGGTCTGTCACAAAAAATTCGTCGGCACATAAGTCTGGAGACATTCAAAACTTATGAAGATGCGCTTACTAAATCTCTACAAGTAGAAATGGATGAAGATATTCCAGTATACCCCACGGACCATAGACTAGAGGAACAGCTTGATATCGTACAGAAATCATTAAAAGAGCTAAACCTTAAGAGTCAGGATATCTGGTGCACGAAATGTTCAACGACTGGACATTCAAAAGACAACTGTCGCCAGGATATCAGCCGACAGGACGTTCGATTTGTACAAACTGTTGCCGCCTTTTCACACACCTGGATCACGTGGCAGAAATTTTCAAGCCACTCGGTGTGTCCTTGGGGGCAAGTCTCGAGTCAAGGCTGTCACCTTGTTCTTGACTCCTCCGTTTAGGCTCAACTCCTAACGAAGCCAAGGGGGGTAGACCCTATTAAGTTACTAAGGATGATTTCTTAGTGTAATGATGTTGTACTGAATCAGTTATTTAGGATTTTGAATATTTTAACTATAAGCAATCAAGATGACAAGATACGAAGATACACACGAAAGCACAAAGTTGATACACAATATATATATGAAGCAGAAAAGACCAGTGCCTTAAAAATGGAGTCAAAAAATATTAGTGTGCTTGCATGTGTCTGGCATAAATGTTTTGCGATTGCATCTTGGTACATTTTAAGTTAAAATTGGAGTATGAGTTGTTTAAATTAGGCTTAAGGGGGACTCCAGATATACCCGAGAGTACTTGGAGTATGTCCAAAACAAAGCCTATACGGCTACCCGCAAGGAATATGTGGGCTGAAATGGAGTCTCTGGGGCTGTGTTCGTAACGCACCCGTTAGGGTGTGACAGAGATCGGCGCCCCGAGGTCACTTTTCAGTAGGTTCCCGTTTCCTTTGGGTATTTTGCCACCGTAAAGGTTTGATCGAGGTGTTGGATTTTCACCTGATGGTTTGTTAATTGGGGAAGGTGAGTCCTAATTATGCTAGTCACCCAAGTGCTTTTGATACAGCTTGACTGATCGGACGAACCGCAGCCAAGTGCAGAGCATACACACTGGAGTCCTGTAAATTTTAATAAGTTTTAAAAGATGTGTTCTTGCTTAAAAGAAAAGCCTCCAAGAACCTCCTTCGATCCAAATGGATCTCAATTGGGGAATCAAGGAGGGGTTAATTTTAAAATGCTGATAAACAAAAGATGAGAAAATAACACAACTACACAAATGCGGTTTTCTGATTAATCCTACCACGAATCTCTTTCCCCTTGCGGGTCACTCGGGAAATCGTGGGGTAAGTATTATGATTACTTTTGAAAATAAGATATGGAATATGTAATTAAAAACAAAATCAAATATACTACCCTACTAATCAGATAAATTCTAGTAAAAGGAAATAAGCAAAAAAAGACAAAAAAGGCACTGACGCGAATCCCCCCAGGGGGGATGGGGAATGGGCTCGAAAGAGCCTATTCAAAGGATGATTTTATTACAGATATTACAATATAAAAGCACTGATAAAACATAGCTTTATTGTTCCTTATACAGGCTGAAACCAAGATATTACAGTTTATGCAAAATAATTACAAATTATGTGACAAAAGAGAGCCCCCTGGGGGGATTTGAGCGCTCCAAAAGCCACTTTGGACAGCAGATTATTTTCTTCTCTGTCAGACCTGATAAATGGAAGCAAATGAATTAGAATAAAAAATTCCCCAAAGCACTTTAAGAGTTCCTTTGGGTCAGCCTACTTTATCTCAAAAAATTAATGAAATTGGACTAGTTAAACCGACGAAAATGGAACCAAGGAAAGCAAGCTTTCCTTGGGATATTGGCCTGTTGTTTGTGCATACAATTAACAGCACTGATATTGCATAATATTGAAATTATCGAACAGTAAATGAAACTACCTTAACAGCAAGCTATGAATTTTTCAATAAACTACTTGCGAAACTAAGGCAATTTTAGCTAGATCTCTTGAAATTGAACTTTATGTGCACAATGAAACTAAGATATAGAAAATTGAAGGGATATTGATAATTAGATCTATGTATGCTTTTATTTATGAGATAGATCAGATTTAAAAAGAGACCTTAAAGTAACCAGTTTGAAGGAAGTTTAATAATTTTAAAGGAGAGAAAGGGGAAGAAAGGTGCTTGTTGTTGAAGCAGATCTGCAGAGGGACCTTGGTAGAGAAGCACCGAGGGGCACGATCTTAGAAATCTCTGCTGGAAATCAATGGAATCAAACCTGAACCATAGATCTTCTAGCTACGGCAAACCTGTAAACTACAACACAATTCCTGCATACAGAACTATCAGATCTGAAGATACATATGAGAAAGGGATGATACAGTATGCAAATAACCTTATTTAACATACAGGTATTAAATCATTCAAACATATGCAACAAATAGAAATTAATTAAGCTTACTTACAATGATCTATCCTTATGATTTAAGAAACCATTCAGGCAGACAATAATTAAGTGCAAAAAACCGGAAAAATAGTTGTTTCACCTCGATTGCAGCAAGACAATGACAATCCACACATGAAAGATACTCCACAATTGAGCCTCCAAAGATTTTCTTTATTCAAAAAAATAAGATCAATACATAATTACAATGGAAAGCCCTTCAGTCCATCTCTAACTAGCTTGGAAGAGGAGGCTGTGCCTTGATTTATACAATTTGCAGGCCATCTATCCCAGGGGGGGCACAATTCCTCATGGAATCAAGTGAAATCCTCTTATGGATAGTTCATCAATGCAGAACTAAGGCTGAACTGAGCCTACTTGTCAACCGGGGGCCTGATCTGGCTGACACATCAACCCATACACTGACACATCGGCCCAAACACTGAAGAATCCACCAAAAATCATCCAGTTGAGCCAAAAACGTGTTGAGGAGAGAGGGAGGGCGAAATTTCCCATAAAGACCACTGTAGATCAACTCTGGATCTGATTTGATCCCCTTCTTCAGTCAAGGATTTGTTAGATCCAGTCAATCTGCTCCAGATCTGATTGATTTCAGTCAAATCGGTTGAGAATCCATTGATTTATTTGATTTTGGATTTTCTCCATTATTCATCAATTTATTAATTAAAATAATCAATCATTGATTTTTGGGGCTTTCTGACCTGAGTGATGGAAGATCACTCAAAACTTAGGAAAAAGTGGGTCCATGGGTTTACATGGTGCTCTTAGCTTTAAAATGAGCACCTACATGACTGAAACTGATTATTTGGCCCACTTTTATTACAGACTCAATTTTTCCAATTAAACTATTAAAAAATAGCCTAAGTTTTGGAAAAATTAAAATTTAATAAAAAACCCTGAAAAAACTGAAAAATTGAAAAACACCTAGGGGGACTTAGACATGTTCATATGACTCAAAAAAGATGTCTAGCATGCTTACACATTGACACATAGACTCTAATAACCTCAATAGGCACAAATGCCAAGCCGACCACCCCAACATTGGAGGTATGGAGTGAAAAACTCAGAAATTATCAGTCGTTTGTTCAACAACCAATAATAACCAAGGGAAAAAACACCCTGGGCTGATCGGATTGAAAAATGAAGTCTAAGAGACCGAGTCTTTTATAGACACTATCATGCTAGAACATTTATTACAATTCCCCCATGGGGTATGAACATGTGATATGATACAACAAGAACTTCCCAGAAGTACTTCCAAAGGTCTTTTTGAAGTCCGAACAAGTTAACCATGTCCGGTTCACCAGGCTCACTTGATAAAAACCACTAAGTACAACTTAGGTGGTAACATTCTGGCTCCCTCTGGGACACATTCTCTAACTGATCTTCTGTTCAAAGGAGAGGATGTGAGAACTCTAGAATCTCTGGTTCCTGCAAGGCAATTAGAGTTTGTCAGTAACATGTATATATAAGAAAAAATTAGCCATAAACAAACTAATGTACATAATTAATCTATAATGTGTAAAAGGGAATATTTTACAAAAACTAATATACAAAGGAAAATTTTCAACATGGTACAACATAACTATAAAACAATAATCAATGATACAACAATATGATATATACAATTTAGAAATATATGCAGGGAAAAGTTTAGAAATTGGCCCTGAAACCACCGATGCCACTAAAGGCATCAAACTGTCTCGGCGAAAAAACAGCTTGAGGAGAAAACCATTCACTGGTAAGCTCAATATTTCTCCTTCCAAGTCATTTAGATAAAAGGAGTTCATTCCTTCTATTTCATCAATGATGTATGGTCCTAACCATAGGCTGTCGAGCTTTCCATGCTTCCCAGGTTTTTCCCTTCGTTTGTCCCAACGTAAAACCGTGTCACCTACTTGGAAGGAACTCGACCAGGTAGATTTATCGAAGGCTCTCTTGACCTTGTCTGAATTCTTGATACTATGGTCAAGAGAGTCTCTTCTGCTCTCATCTAGCTCGATTAATTGGTTTATTCTATTCTGGATGGCCTCCTGATCTGAACTGAAAGTCTGGAGGAGCTGATACACTGGAAGGTTTAGATGGATTGGTAAAGTGACATCAAGGCCATAGACTAGTTCGAAAGGGCTCCTCCCTGTTGAATTTTTCTTAGTGATCCTGTCAGCCCATAATGCCAATTTGATTTTGCTATCCCAAGCCTTCTTATTGTCACCCACAATTTTTTTGATTATGGTCATTAAGTTCTTGTTACTTGATTCTGCTAGACCATTTCCTTGGGGATAGTAATTAGATGAGTGAGATAGGATAATGCCGTACCTGAAACAGAAAGACGACATCTCGGAAGAAATAAAGCATGGGCCATTATCTGTGATTATTCTAGCTGGCACACCGAATCTTGTGATGATTTTGTCTTCTAGGAAATCCATGACTATGGCATCAGTTGCCTTTTTGGTGGGTATGGCCTCTACCCACTTGGTAAAATAATCTGTGGCGGTAAGAATCCAAGAATAACCATTTCTTGAGTTATCCTTGAACTTACCGATGAAGTCAAGACCCCATTGCTGAAAAGGAGCTTGGACTACTATTGGATTTAGAGGCAAGGCTTTCATTTGTTGCTTTCCGATAAATAAATGACACTGGGGGCAAGCTTTGACATCCTTGTGCACATCTGAAAACAGGTTTGGCCAATAGTAGCCTGCTCGAAGGATTTTGTGAGCGGTTGTTTTAGCTGCAAAATGTCCACCACAAAATCCTGAATGGAACTCAACCATGAGTTTCTTGGACTCAGGTTCATCGACACATCTAAGTATCAAACCATCCGGGTTTCTCCAACCCAAACCATCTTTGGTCAAACAATACTTAGTTGCCTTTAATCTTAATGCCCTTCTTTTATGACCCAGTAAGTGATCGGGGCATGTAAGGTTGCGGAGGAAAAATATGATGTCGGTGTACCAGGGATGCTGCTCCAATCTCTGAAACTCATCTGATACATTTTGCTCTGAATTGCTGCTTTGGCAGATTATTCCTAAAGCCTCCTCATTTCCCTGGGTCAACATCTTTGCAAGACCCTGTCCCTTGATTAATTTAGTAGGTCTTATCTCCAAATCATATTCCTGAATTTTTGAAACCCACTTACCCCTAACTCCTAGACAGTCTTGCTGAGACATGATATCCTTGACAGCTGCATGGGGTACGTATCCAATGATTTTGGAGTAACCTATATAAGTTCTAAAATGTTTAGGGGACTTGACAAGAGCATAGGCATGTTTCTCCATCGTGGTATACTTTAATTCTGAATTTTGTAAGGCCCTACTCATAAAGGCTATGGGGTGCTCTTGTCCCTCCTTATTCTTTTGAAGTAAAACACCAGCAATGGTGTCTTCAGAGGCAAAGGAAAATATTTCGAACTCTTTGGAATAATCAGGGCTAATCAAGACCGGGGACATGGATATGGCATTTTTTATGGACTTGAATGCATCTTTCCCTTCATCTGTCCACTCAAACTTAGCATCTTTCTTTAATAGCTTTTGTAGAGGTTTCATTAATTCTGCTAAGTTTGGGATGAATCTTCTTATGAAGTTGATTTGACCATTAAAGGATTGGAAAGCTTTTAGATTGTGAGGCAAGGGGACTTTCTTAATAGCTTCGACTCTCTCAGGATCAACCTTGACACCCTCTTTAGAAATGATGTGCCCCAGCAACTTGCCTTCATCAACTCCAAAGATTGACTTGGCGGGATTCAAGGAAATCCCATATTTCCGACATCTTATAAAAACCTGCCTAAGATGACTTATGTGGTCAGATATTTATTTTGAAAAAACAGTTAAGTCATCCTGATATATCTCAATCATTTTTCCTATCAATTCTTTGAAGGCAAAATCCATGGCTCTTTGGAAGGTGGCACCAGCATTCAATAGGCCAAAAGGCATTCTTAGAAATTGATAAGTACCCCAAGGTGTGGTGAATGTAGTCTTATGTTGATCTTCCTTATTTACCAACACCTGGTTATAACCAGAAAAACCATCCAACATGGACATCATTCCTGATCCTGTTACTCTTTGAAGCAAAGTTTCCATGTCGGGTAATGGGTAATTATCCTTGAGGCATGATGTATTCAGATTTCTAAAATCTATACATATTCTAATTGACCCATTCTTCTTTCTAACAACAACTAAGTTGGAGCACCAAGATGAATGCCTTGTAGGTGCTATGATCCCTGCTGCTAGAATTTTTTGAAGTTCTTTCTGCACAATGGGGGCCAACTTAGGATTTATTCGCCTAAGTTTTTGTCGGAAAGGTTTGGCCTCTTTGGCCTCTTCTGTGAGGGGAATAGTGTGTTGAAACACATCTTCCCTATATGCTTTAAGCTCATCATAACTAAAGGCCAACACATCTCTATACTCTTTGATTAGGTTAATCAAGTTGTTCCTTTCCTTTTCCGAAGTACCTTTTCCAATTTTTATTAACTTGGGATCCTTGTCAGTTCCTATATTTATTTCCATGTAATTCCCATTTTTTATTTCCTCTTTTTGTTTTTTATGATGATCCTGACGATCGAAAAGATTCTCGAAAGCTATAAGGCTACTCAGGATGTGATTCCTTTCATTATCCTCGCACTCCTGATA
>LPNX011143605.1:132357-185643 GCA_001517045.1 Pseudotsuga menziesii
ATCAGAGACAATAGGAGGATCTGGGAGGGAAGGGGTGGTTACCTTTTGCTTGTACTGTTTAGGCGGTGATTGCTTTTCTTTGATTTGATGCACAGCTCCCTTGAACCTGGCATCCCTCCTTTCCTTAATTTCCTCGGGAGGAGGCATTGAACCATAAAAGTTAGACAGGAGATCCTTCTCGAAACTGTAGTCTGTGGCCTGCTGCCAATGCTGGTTTGATAGAGGATAGGTCCGGCCTACCATGTACACATGATCAGACTCGCTTGATGTCGTTTCCTGATTACTGACCTCTGCCATCCCATGTTCTATAATCTGGTTTGCTATGTAGCAAGCACTTTCTTGGTGAAATTTCTCACAAGGTCTGCACCATGGAATTACTTCTTCTACCAAGTTAGTTGAGTCTAACTGGTTTGGAATCCTAGGCTCTTGCTACGGAAATTTCCTTTGATATACTTGATTCTGTTTTGGCTGAAAATTCCTAGGTCCATTATTTCTCTCCAGTGTGACTATTCTGTTTTGGATTTTATTCATTTGCATAGATTGTTCTGTCCTGAATTGGTTCTGAGTAGTCATCACCTCTTCCAACATGCTAGCTATCTTTTCCATGGGGTCTTTAGAGGTTTCCTTTTCCTCTAATTCAATGGCCTTTCCCTTATCTTTGTTGTACGAAGTGTTTCCCCTAGTGTAACCTGGAATGTTGGATTTGCCCGAAGATTGCATATTCCTTTCTATTTTCTCGATAAGATCTTGAGTAGTTTTTAGATCGACTGGATCTTTATCCCTTAATTGGTATCTTAAATCACCAGTGAAAGCTTCGATGTAGGATATCAAGATGGATGCATCACTTGGCTTGATGTCTCTAGGGAGGTCCGCAACCACACGCCCGAACTTAGTATTGAATTCATCTATGGTTTCATTCTCCATCTTCTTTATAGTATGTAGGGCAGCAAGCAAATGTCTTGGTTCTTTCTTCCCCCCCCACTTCTTCTTAAAACCTGCTTGGAATTCACTAAGGGATTTATATGAGTCATCACCAAGGTTTTCATACCACTCTGCAGCATCATCGTCTAAGGATAAAGAAAAGAGATTCATTTTGATATCATCATGGTCATGGGCGACATCATGGCAGTAACTGACTAGGTGCCTTTCGAACTTTATAAGGTGAGACTTGGCAGTGGTGGAATTATTTCCCTCGAACTTGGGGAGCTTCTTGATAGCATCATTTAGAAGGTTATGAGGAGCACCTGCTATCTGAGAAAAGTCAAGAGGTTTGTAAAAATTTGCCATTTCTTGAGATTGGAAAGTATGACTCTCTACAAATATGTGATGGATATCTGAGAGGGATTGGTCTCCTAAATCTTCAAGGTTTCTACGAGAAGTCTGCCTATTCAATCTTTCCCTAATAAACCTTTCAGGGTCAGGGAGAGGATTGAATAATTGTCAGCGGTTTCTTCGGGTAGAAATTCTTGAAGGGATGTTAGACAGTGGAGTCGCCAGATAGATCGAGTTTTAATTTTTATGTTTTTTAAAGACTAGATCAATCATAAGTTTTTTTTATCTTTTTAGTTGTTTAGAAAAAAGTTAAGCTAAGTCATACTCGGGAATAAAAAAATTTATCCCCGGCAACGGCGCCAAAAGGTGTTGCCGCCTTTTCACACACCTGGATCACGTGGCAGAAATCTTCAAGCCACTCGGTGTGTCCTTGGGGGCAAGTCTCGAGTCAAGGCTGTCACCTTGTTCTTGACTCCTCCGTTTAGGCTCAACTCCTAACGAAGCCAAGGGGGGTAGACCCTATTAAGTTACTAAGGATGATTTCTTAGAGTAATGATGTTGTACTGAATCAGTTATTTAGGAGTTTGAATATTTTAACTATAAGCGATCAAGATGACAAGATACGAAGATACACACGAAAGCACAAAGTTGATACACAATATATATATGAAGCAGAAAAGACCAGTGCCTTAAAAATGGAGTAAAAAAAGATCAGTGTGCTTGCATGTGTCTGGCATAAATGTTTTGTGATTGCATCTTGGTACGTTTTAAGTTAAAATTGGAGTATGAGTTGTTTAAATTAGGCTTAAGGGGGACTCCAGATATACCCGAGAGTACTTGGAGTATGTCCAAAACAAAGCCTATACGGCTACCCGCAAGGAATATGTGGGATGAAATGGAGTCTCTGGGGTTGTGTTCGTAACGCACCTGTTAGGGTGTGACAGAGATCGGCGCCCCGAGGTCACTTTTCAGTAGGTTCCCGCTTCCTTTGGGTATTTTGCCACCGTAAAGGTTTGATCGAGGTGATGGATTTTCACCTGATGGTTTGTTAATTGGGGAAGGTGAGTCCTAATTATGCTAGTCACCCAAGTGCTTTTGATACAGCTTGACTGATCGGATGAACCGCAGCCACGTGCAGAGTATACACACTGGAGTCTTGTAAATTTTAATAAGTTTTAAAAGATGTGTTCTTGCTTAAAAGAAAAGACTCCAAGAACCTCTTTCGATCCAAGTGGATCTCAATCGGGGAATCAAGGAGGGGTTAATTTTAAAATGCTGATAAACAAAAGATGATAAAATAACACAACTACTCAAATGCGGTTTTCTGATTAATCCTACCACGAATCTCTTTCCCCTTGCGGGTCACTCGGGAAATCGTGGGGTAAGTATTATGATTACTTTTGAAAATAAGATATGGAATATGTACTTAACAACAAAATCAAATATACTAACCTACTAATAAGCAAAAAAAGACAAAAAAGGCACTGACGCGAATCCCCCCACGGGGGATGGGGAATGGGCTCGAAAGAGCCTATTCAAAGGATGATTTTATTACAGAGATTACAATATCAAAGCACTGATAAAACAGATCTTTCTTGGTCCTTATACGAGCTGAAACCAAGATATTACAATTTATGCAAAATAATTACAAATTATGTGACAAAAGAGAGCCCCCTGGGGGGATTTGAGCGCTCCAAAATCCACTTTGGACAGCAGATTATTTTATTCTTTGTCAGACCTGATAAATGGCAGCGAATGAATTAGAATAAAAAATTCCCCAAATCACTTTAAGAGTGCCTTTGGGTCAGCCTACTTTATCTCAAAAAATTAATGAAATTGGACTAGTTAAACCGACGAAAATGGAACCAAGGAAAGCAAGATTTCCTTGGGATCTTGGCCTGCTGTTTGTGCAGCCAATTAACAGCACTGATATTGCATAATATTGAAATTATCGAACAGAAAATGAAACTACCTTAACAGCAAGCTATGAATTTTTCAATAAACTACTTGCGAAACTAAGGCAATTTTAGCTAGATCTCTTGAAATTGAACTTTATGTGCACAATGAAACTAAGATCTAGAAAAATGAAGGGATATTGATAATTAGATCTATGTATGCTTTTCTTTATGAGATAGATCATATTTAAAAAGAGACCTTAAAGTAACCAGTTTGAAGGAAGTTTAATAATTTTAAAGGAGAGAAAGGGGAAGAAAGGTGCTTGTTGTTGAAGCAGATCTGCAGAGGGACCTTGGTAGAGAAGCACCGAGGGGCACGATCTTAGCAATATCTGCTGGAAATCAATGGAATCAAACCTGAACCATAGATCTTCTAGCTACGGCAAACCTGTAAGCTACAACACAATTCCTGCATACAGAACTATCAGATCTGAAGATACATATGAGAAAGGGATGGTATAGTATGCAAATAACCTTATTTAACATACATGTATTAACTCATTCAAACATATGCAGCAAATAGAAATTAAGTAAGCTTACTTACAATGATCTATCCTTATGATTTAAGAAACCATTCAGGAAGACAATAATTAAGTGCAAAAAACCGGAAAAATAGCAGTTTCACCTCGATTGCAGCAAGACAATGACAATCCACACATGAAAGATACTCCACAATTGAGCCTCCAAAGATTTTATTTATTCAACAAAATAAGATCAATACACAATTACAATGGCAAGCCCTTCAGTCCAGCTCTAACTAGCTTGGAAGAGGAGGTTGTGCCTTGATTTATACAATTTGCAGGCCATCTATCCCGGGGGGGCACAATTCCTCATGGAATCAAGTGAAATCCTCTTATGGATAGTTCATCAATGCAGAACTGAGGCTGAACTGAGCCTACTTGTCAACCGGGGGCCTGATCTGGCTGACACATCAACCCATACACTGACACATCGGCCCAAACACTGAAGAATCCACCAAAAATCATCCAGTTGAGCCAAAAACGTGTTGAGGAGAGAGGGAGGGTGAAATTTCCCATAAAGGCCACTGTAGATCAACTCTGGATCTGATTTGATCCCCTTCTTTAGTCAAGGATTTGTTAGATCCAGTCAATCTGCTCCAGATTTGATTGATTTCAGTCAAATCGGTTGAGAATCCATTGATTTATTTGATTTTGGATTTGCTCCATTATTCATCAATTTATTAATTAAAATAATCAATAATTGATTTTTGGGGCTTTCTGACCTGAGTGATGGAAGATCACTCAAAACTTAGGAAAAAGTGGGTCCATGGGTTTACATGTTGCTCTTAGCTTTAAAATGAGCACCTACATGACTGAAACTGATTATTTGGCCCACTTTTATTACAGACTCAATTTTTCCAATTAAACTATTAAAAAATAGCCTAAGTTTTGGAAAAATTAAAATTTAATAAAAAACCCTGAAAAAACTGAAAATTTGAAAAATTGAAAAACACCTAGGGGGACTTAGACAGGTTCATATGACTCAAAAAATATGTCTAGCATGCTTACACATTGACACATAGACTCTAATAACCTCAATAGGCACAAATACCAAGCCGACCACCCCAACTTTGGAGGTATGGAGTGAAAAACTCAGAAATTATCAGTCGTTTGTTCAACAACCAATAATAACCAAGGGAAAAAACACCCTGGGCTGATCGGATTGAAAAATGAAGTCTAAGAGACCGAGTCTTTTATAGACACTATCATGCTAGAACATTTATTACAATTCCCCCATGGGGTATGAACATGTGATATGATACAACAAGCACTTCCCAGAAGTACTTCCAAAGGTCTTTTTGAAGTCCGAACAAGTTAACCCTGTCCGGTTCACCAGGCTCACTTGATAAAAACCACTAAGTACAACTTAGGTGGTAACACAAACAAAGTGTTTTTGCAACATTTTCCAAGACCATGCCGATCACACAACAAAATATTTCTTGTTTAACATGAAAAATGACAAAGCATCTTGGTGCGCTATCTGCGAAACAAAGAATCACGTCATGATCGACTGCCATCTAAACCTAAAAAATCGATAGAACTATCACGCAGTCTACCAAATTAATGCAGTCGCACAAAATAATGAACAACGAAACAATGCAGAAAATGAGCAGAATAATCAAAGATACGAATGCCGCTTCGACAATCGACGTGGAGGATATGGAAGCCGAGGTCGATTCTCTAAGAATCGAGACAACTGACCATGTCGACCCATCCAATGTTTCACATGTTACAAGGAAGGACACCGATATGCAGACTGTCCATACAAGGACAGGACTGACCTAAAATTTTGTACTAGTTGTGGAGTAGGGGATCACTCATTAGAGGATTTCCCTACTATGCTTGAAAAAATAAATAAGAAGAAAAATGTTAATGTCTTGTCGTGTGTGCAAAAACATGATATAATTAATACAAATAATTTGCATATAGTAACCTGAAAAGGGGAAAAAATTGGGAATGATAACCCACGAATAAACAAAATAAAAGAAAAGAATGTTTATCCTAACCCAGTTAAAGAAAAACAAATATATAAAGATGCAACAAATGTATTTAAAGAATTTTCCCGATAAGAAGAAGCTGATGACAACCGACATAACACAGTAAAAGAGTTAATACACTTAGTACAAAAAGATAAAATGGTATCTCAATTCATCGACTTACTGTATAAAATAAAACACAACAACAACACCAAAAAACAAAAAAAGAGTATTTGGAGTATAAACCGAACAGATAAAAGTGATGCCGACCCACTTGTCGACCTGAAAATTGAATGATACCATGTTCGACAAGTTGTGCTCGATTTCAGATCACAGGTAAATATTATGACTCTAGACACATGGGAATAGTTAGGCAGACCTCGATTATACGAGTCAGGCACATACCTGAAGCTAGCCTACCAAGGCCTAATTGAACCTATTGGAGTCTGGAAAAATGTCAACACAATGATAAAAGGAATATCGACCAAATTTGACTTTGAAATTATTGACCCTAAGGAAGGATCCAGCTCCTTCTTAGCGTTAGTAGGTCGATCTTGGGGGAGAAAAATGAAAGCCTTGATATCCTTAGACAAAGAAAGAATAAAATTAAAAGGGAATGGACAAAAAGTCATTGTACCTATTCATCCATCCCAAGGAGAACCTTGGATAGAACCAATTGATGAAGAAGTTGACATCCAACAACTATATTAGATACAAAATAATGAATATTACATAGAACCTAATATATATGGTGAACTTTACTTAGGCAACCAAGACTCAGTAGGATACAATTCAAACGCAGAACTATATGATTGGGAGGTTGAAAAATATGAAACAAAAGCAAGAGGATGCTGGACCATTCAAAAAGTACAGAAGAAACCAGTCAGACAATGCTTTGTGGTGTCCATCATCCCAAAAATATTTGAGAAGAAAACTAGGGAATATCCTACCTTGAAACCAACAAATATAAATATCACAAAAATCCAAAGATATAAAGAAAGAGAATCACCATTTATGCACGTAGAGCAAGTATCTAGGAACATTGGTGAACATGGCCGACTACAAAGCTTAGTGGAAACTTTTACATGACAAGCTGCTAGATGGTGGGATACCCATCAGTTAAGACTGCAGACATGGACAACAACTTTGACTTATTTTGTAGAAATATTTGGAGGGAAGAAGTTAACCAACTAGGCTCAAATACCTATATTTACCTAAGGACAAGATCCAGAAAACCACATAAAGACATGTGAAAAAGAATGGAGAATACTTGTATATAAAGATGAACGTACATGGCCACACCTATGCCCATCAACACTCTCCGAATTACCAAATAGATGGTACAAAATGGAAGAAGCTCAAGGTGAAACATTCCTATGGCATGAACTCAAAGAGAATTTTATCAAAGATTTCAACTTTGTACCCCAAAATGAGAATTTGGTCGAAACGGCGAAATAGATCAAATCATTTGTACAACCGACAGAAAACAAAACCCTAAAACATGACTGACCAACAACAAAATGCAATAATATACAAACTGGGACAATTCCACAGTCAACAAGACTACAAATGGAAAATGAAAATTCAGAAGGGAAAAGCTTTAGATGGAAATCAAACCATTCCGAAACAATAAAAACCAATTCGCAAAGTACTCAAACTCAAGACAGCCGACAAGGAAGACATCGTCTGAATTACTGCAGCAGACTTTCCTGCTACATTTTCACAGTTTAAAGAAGGGATTCGACTAATCAATGAGACAAAAGCCCCTGAATGGTTAGATGCTAAAGTGAAAATCAAAGAAGTCAACATATCAAATGATGATCGACCAAAAATAGCAAAAATTGGAGACTACTGGACTGAAGCATAGACAACAGAGATAGTAAACCTACTAAAAGAATTTCAGGATGTATTTGCTGGAGACTATAAGGATCTCAAAGTTCTAGTACATGAAATGGGTGAAATGAAGATCGACAATAAACCTGATGTTCGACCTGTAAAGAAAAGACCATATAAACTAGCTCATAAATACAAAGAGATAGTCAATAAAGAGATTGATAACATGCTTGCAGTAGGAATTACCTACCCTATTGACCAATCAGAATGGTCAAGTCTAATGTTCGTTCAACCAAAGAAACATGATCCAACCAAGCTAAGGATCTGTGTCGACTTCAGAGAACTCAATAAAGTTACATTAACAGACCCATTTCCAACTCCTTATGCAGATGAAATCTTAAATGAGGTCGCAGGACATGAATGCTACTCATTTACATATGGATTCTCAAGTTATTATCAAGTACCAATAGCCAAAGAAGATCAGAAAAAGACAACATTCGTATGTGAATTTGACTCATTTGCTTATAGGGTCATGCCTTTTGGACTTAAAAATGCACCTGCAGTCTTTTCAAGGATTGCGGTTAAAACATTTCAAGAGTACATTTACAAAACAATGGCAGTATATTTTGACGATTGGACAATATACTCTACAATGAAAGGCCATTGTAAATGGCTAAGGCTTATGTTGGAACAATGTCGACAAATCCAGTTATCTTTGAACATCAATAAGTGTGTGTTTGTGACCCCCATAGGGATATTGTTAGGACACATTATCTGTAAAGAAGGTATTAAAGTCGACTTCGCAAAAATAAAAATCATCCTCGACTTAAAACTACTGATGAATCCAAAACAAGTCAGGGTACTACTTGGTCATACAGGATATTATAGAAAATTCATAAGACACTATTCAGATATGACATACCCACTGGAAGAACTGCTAAGAGAGGATCGAGAGTTTGAATGGATAGAGGAGTGCAACATATCATTTAGAAAGCTAGTCGAAGCACCCATCCTAAGGTTTCCAAATTGGTCGACCAAATTCCATGTACACATCGACGCATCAGGCCTAGCAATAGGAGCAATCCTAACTCATCCAGGAGATGATGGAATAGACTACTCTCTAGTTTATAGTAGTAGAAAACTAAATAAAGCTAAAAGAAACTATTCGCCAATAGAAAGAGAAGCATTAGGAATGGTCTTCGCACTACAAAAATATCGACACTACCTGCTAGCTAATCCATTTATATTTTACACCGACCACCAAGCACTAAAATACCTCGTAAATAAGCCTCTACACCATGGAATAATTTGTCGATGGCTACTTATATTCCAAGAATTCGAATTTGAAGTCGTCGTCAGACCAGGTAAATTAAATGTCGGTCTTGACCATCTATCCAGAATCGACACAGGAGAGGAACCGATAGGAGTCGAAGATGACTTAACAGATGTACATCTATTTAGAATAGAAGTAGTCCCAGCAGAATTGGAGGAAATAGCACAGTTCTTAAAAAACAAGAAAGTGCCAGAAGGCATGAATACGAAGAAGAAATAGATCTTAGCCATGAAAGCTGCACCTTATAGCCTCATAAATGGATTCCTATATAAAATGGGTTTAGATGACATCCTCAGAAGGTGTGTACTGGAACATGAAATAAATAATATTATGCATGAAGCACATTACAGACCTGTCGGAGGACATTTCCAAGCAGACACAATTGTAAAGAAAATCCAACAATCAGGGTTGCGGTGGCCGACACTTTACAAAGACTACAAAATTTTTTTAAGCCAATGTGACAGATGTCAACGATTGGGTCAACCCATTCCTAGTACAAAAATACCCTTGATATTAGTAAACCCAAGTTTGACCATTTCCCATACCAGTAAAAAGAACGGGTGCAAGGTCCATAATAACTGCAGTTGAGTATGTAACAAAATGGGCAAAAGAAGAACTAGTTGACACATGTTTCAGCGAGGTAGCTGCTAAGTTTATCTATGAGAATATCATTACCAGATTTGGATGTCCTCCTACCCTAATCAGTGACCAGGGAACAGACTTCATTAATAAAACTATTAAAACATTAACATATCAGTTCCAAATCGACCACCGTCGGAGTACAGCTTACCACCCTTAGTCGAATGGAGCAATTGAATCATTTAACAAAACATTAACAAAAGGATTAAGAAAAATATGTAACACCGACAAGGACGACTGGGATGAAAAAATACCTGCAGTACTATGGGCATACAGAACAACATACAAGCGTTCAACCGACCAAACACCATTTCGACTAGTTTATGGACAAGAAGCAGTAGTTCCACTACACTTTCGACAACAGATGCCTATTATCGTAGAGATTTTACATGTCGATGTCGAACAAGGAAGAAAGTACCGACTGCTGCAAATAAGTAAACTAGAAGAAGATTGACTAATCGCAATACAACATCAGGAAATATAGAAACAACAACAAAAGGCATGGCGCGATCAAAACATAAAAAACAAAAACTTGTCGATGGGAGACCTTACCTTACTATATAATAGTCGGGTAAGAGGAAAACCCAAAAAGCTACATATAGAATGGACAGGACCCTATGTTGTCAAAGAGATACATTCCAACGGATCAGTCTGACTAAGGACATTACATGGCATAGTATTTCGGAAACTTGTTAACGGTGCTCGATTAAAACGGTATAGAAACTAAACAAGTCTGAAAAAAAAAACCATAACGGTTAAACAAAATCTATAAAAATATGAAAATCCAAAAAGCAAAATAGGATCGAAATACATAAAGAAGTATGACAGGAAATCACCACTATGACAACCGACATCATGCCCATCGACATAACACCATCGACCATTTTCATGATCGACATCGACCAACGACCTCGACAGTCCCATCATGCATTCATGACTACGAGCGCCAAAACCAAATAACATTAATGCAAACTCAAGTGTTCATGCTAGACCATCACGTCTGCCATTAATACACCCATCGACAAAAACGTCAAACGCATCAACTATAAATACTGAACCGCCAAAGGATCATCTACCGCATTTCAAACAGAGAGAGCAACTAAGAAACCATACAACTGAAAGCGAAGAATACTAAAGTAAAATCAACCAGCAGACCTATAAGATGGCACCAAAACAAACCGCTGCAGCCAAGGCCAAAGAACTACAGACTACGGAGACACCATTAGTAATGAGATTAAAGAACATCAAGTATGCTAAGGTCCAGGAGAGCTCATTGATAAAATTATGGGCTGAGATAAAATAATGGTCTTATGTCAACAAAAAGCCTACCATAGCTACAGAGAAATCAACCATAGTACCATTGTAAACTACATCAACGCACCGCTCATGGCTAGTTTTGGAGGCACAAAGGAAACGACAGTGAAATTTATCATAAGCCGATACCACACCAGCAAATTTTACTTTGACATATTGGTCGACAACTTTGGGGAAGTAATCTACAAATTGATAGGTCTATCAAACCAAGGTGAACCAATACCAATCGGTATAAAAGAAGGAGTGGTCGAGGAGCTAACAGGATCAGCATCAGGAAAAACCTCCAAAGGGCTAATGATTAGCCAAATACAAGCTCAAACGCTGCAAATAGTGGCCAAAATTGTAGCCACTACGCTTACATGAACAAGTCGAGGAAGCGACCTAAAATTGGATATGTTGGAGGCAGTGGATACCATTGCTGACATAGGAAGAATATACAGATGGGATGAGTATGTCGCTGACATGCTCAAAGGAATCTGTGAAAAATGCCAGGAGTCGGGGGGGATTATAAGGTTCCCATCCCTCATGATATGGATATTCATGTACTCATTGTGCCCTGTCGGGGACAAACAATTTCAAGAACCGACAAAATTCCATATGTGGAGATTCAAACCATTCTCCCAAAATAGATCAATGAAGGAACTAGCGAAAGGAAAAGTGCTATTAGAAAACTGGTTCCAACAGCTCAAAGTCCACACGACCAGATGGAGGGTGCCCCAGAACATTCGACGGAGTCTGCCCAAAAATGCCCATATCCAGTTAGAACTCGACCATACCGTGGTGTGGTCCATGTAGGGCTCCAAGACAAAGGCAAAGACTCTCGACTACTACCCAACAGTCGAAGAGATTTTATGGGAGCTAGCTCGATATTCGAGTACAAAACTGTCGATACAAGTAAGGGAAAAAGAGATAGACCTATCGGTAGAAGAGCCGCTGAAAGACCAAGAAAAAGAAGAAGATTATGAGCTCAACTTATACATCAGCACATTTATGTTAGAGGAGACACCAATCGAAAGCACTGGTCGACTGCAAATCGTAATCAAACCACCGACAGCACAAAGGGAAGAGACACAATTAGAACCGTAGGTAACCAATCTGGCTAAAGAAAGCATCATCTCGACTCAAGACCCAAGAGGAGAGATAGATACTAAAAACCTAGAGTACGCTATCACCAAGGAAAATATATGCAAATTGTCGAAGGATATAGCAGCATCAAGAAAAAGAAAAAGAAATCAAGAACATGAACAAGGGAAGGGTAAGTGCAAGCTTATCATTACAGAGTCCTCAGAAGAGGAGGAAGAACTGGCAACTATGGCATGCGACAATATAGAGGATGCCGTAGGAAACAAAGTTCTAGTGGAAACCCAGTTCCAGAAATTTGTCAAAGCAGGGGCACAACAAGGTCGGCTAAATAAGGCGAAAAATACAAATACGTCGACAGCCAAAAATGTTTTGGACCTCGTATCTACACCTCCACCCCCATCTCTGACCAAAATAACACAAGAGCTAATTCTAGAACCTCCTTCCATAAGCCCACTCAACATATGCAAGAATGTTATGCCGAAAACCATGAAGGAAAGGTTCGACTGAGACAAAGACCTCCAAGCATATGTTGAAAGACCTCCACAAATTCCCTCTATTCGAATTTGGAGGGTCTAGACTACCTGCTCCTCAACCTAGCCAAGTACCTTGGAGGCCGAGGACTATGGAAATCATAAGCTCGACTTTTAAAAGAAATCCCGACAAAGAAGCTATCGTGGTCGCAAGTCAGACTACATCTATCATCTCGACCATCCCTGAACCCCACCCACCAGCCTCTGAACCAGTCAGAGATGAGGAAGGAGAAAACATGGAGGAAATAAATCGAGAAATTGACCAACTGTTATTCGACCTTCAGGAAGATTCACCCCCTCATATCCACGACCAGTCACCTGACCATACCTCCACCAACCCAATCACACCTGACCATTCACCATCACCATCACCACCACCCCCTAACCCAGAACCTGTACTCAAACCAACTGCACCAGAAGCACCTCCACCGAAACCATTAGCGCTAACCACATCCACATCTGGAACCTCTGTATCCAACCAACCAGATGCACAACCAGCTGCAGCAGTCATTCAACCGACCCAACCAGATATACCATCAACCACTGCTAGCTAGCAACCAAACAATCCATTTTTGACTCTTGTAGGTACACAGGTGCCAAAGCAAGAAGAGCATCAAAAGCACAAAAATAAGAAAGACAAAAAGAAGAAGGACCATCAAGGACAGGCGGCAATGGTCCATATGAGTCAACTTGGGTTGACCACTGTAGTCGATGCAACCAAGCTGAGGGATGGAGAAATAGGACAACTTTTGGAAACACTGGAAATCAAAGCAAAGACAAGGAGCCAGAACAGATGTAAGGAGCTCAACGATAACAAAAAAGAAAAAGTCGAGATCCTTAAAAAATGCAGAAACCTTGTGCAATCTGTGCTACCAGGACCGACAGATGCCAACACCGACAAGCCACTAGAAAAATCTTATCAGTTGTTTGAGAACGTGGTGTCGATGCTACAAGAACAGATGTAGGACACAAGAGAGGAGTAGAAAGAAGAAACAACTCGACTATTGATGCAGTAGCATTCATATTTTTTAGAAGCATACAAGGTACTGCAAGATCACATGGAGGAGTCAGTCATTACTGAAGAAGTACTACGAGACTGGCTTGCTTATTATGGGCAAGTCTATCAGCAAACCTAACAGACTCGACAAGAAATCCAAGCACTAGAGAAGAGAAAAAGCACAGAGGAAGAACTTAGAAGCACAATTTAAAATCAAATAGTGCTCGAAACAACCAAATTACACAAGCAAGAGTGACACGCACATCAGTGGGTGCAGCAAGCAATTCCAAGTTTAGAAAAATTAGACATCATCTGCTTGTAGATGGAATGACTTTTTGAAATAGTAGAGGAAAATGACCAGTTTATGGGTCCCGACATGGAAAGAATTGCAGAACTTTCCATTCAAGAAAAAATGTCGATATTATCAAGTCTAACTACATTAACCATCGACATCCAAAAAGTACTACAAAGTTGGACGAAATTCCAACATCAGCTGGTAGTAACAGCTGAAGCAATTGTCGAAGTCTGTGTACAGAAGAGACCAACCATCAGACTTCACAACCCATGAAGATCAAACATAGAAATAACTACTTAGGACAGGAAAATAAATTTTGGTACCTCCATGTTTCTTCGGGATGAAGAAACGTTTTGTTCGTGGGGGAGATGTTTGAGGAGGAAGTCGGTAAAGCAGACTAGAACTTTAGCCGACTAAGTCAATTAGCTAACTAATTAGAGATTAGGTCAGCCATATAAGGTCGTGTCGGTTGACTGAACGGACAAGTAGTTATTTGTAATTGTTTTGTAATTCATATATATTAGGCTATTGAGCCAGATGAGAACTCGGTTCAGTTCTCTGTATTGTATGGACCCCTTCGTTATAATATAATCTGTTATTCTGTCTACTTGTTCTTGTCTCTTGTTTCTGCTATGTATGTATGCTTTTAATGTGTATTATTGGTAACCCTATGTGATCTATGAGATTACAACAACCGTTGAATATTCAGAAGGTCAACATGGGGACAGAGGATGAACCAAAGTTCACCAATATTGGATATTATTGGGTTGAAGAGACTATGGTGAAGATCACTGATTTGTTGTATGAGTTCTAGGACTTGTTTCTGACCAAATTCTCTATGATGAAGGGGATTCTAAGGGACTTGGGAGAATTTATAATCCCACTCAGATGCGAAGCCAGTGAAGCAGCGTCCATATCAATTAACTCTACGATAGAAGGAGTGAGTGAAGGATGAAATTGACAGAATGTTGGATCCTGGAATCATTGAATGATTCAAAGAGTCAAAATGGGCTAGTCAAATGGTATTTCAAGATAGAAGACAGGTGAAGTCCATATTTGTGTCGATCTCCGGAAGTTAAATGACGCATGTCTCCATGATCCATTCCCTACTCCATTTACGAACGAAGTGCTAGAAGGTATTAGTGGTCAAGAAGTCTATTAATTCATGGATAGGTTCTTAGAATATCATTAGATCAGGATTGTGAAAGAATATTGACATAAGAAAACCTTCATGATGGAATGGGGATACTTTCAGTAAACTATCACGCCATTTGGTCTCAAGAACGCACCTCTGATATTCTCAAGAATCATAGTCTCTACATTTAAAGATTTCATTCAAAAGTTTTTGGTAGTATAGATGGATTATTGGACGGTCTATGGACTAGTGAAATACCACATTGAAAACCTACAATTGATGTTGGAAAGATGTCGACAAAACCAAATGACACTGAATTTGCGGAAGTATATATTTTATGCAATGTTTGGAATTGTGTTGGGGCACATTGTTTCTATGGAAGGGATGTTGGTAAATCCAACTAAGATTGTGCTAATTATTAATACTCCCCCACCGATGAATGTGAAACAAATCAGAGTGACATTGGGACATATGGGATATTATTGGAAGTTCATACAAGGTTACACAGCAATCATAGCCCTGATGGAGAAGCTGTTGAAAAAAGATACGCAATTTGAATGGAGTCACGAGTGTCAAGGGAGTCTCAACACTCTCAAGAAGAAGATGGTAACATCACCAATATTGGTCTTTCCAGATTGGAAAAAGGAATTTCATGTTCATGTCGAGGCATCAATAGTTGCATTAGGAGTGGTTTTGGCGCAACCTGGTGAGGGAGATATCGACCATCCAATTTCTTTTGCAAGATAGAAATTGTCATCGGCGAAACAAAATTACACTACGACGAAATGTGAAGGCTTGGCGATGGTGTATGCGCTGAAAAAAAATTTTCCACTATTTGTTAGGAGGACACTTTAATATGTTGACTGACCATTCTGCATTGAAATACTTTGTCAACAAGCCTGTGTTGGGGGAAGATATGCCACTGGATACTACTCTTCCAAGAGTTCGATTTCAAAGTTATTGTGAATTTAGGTTTCTTAAATGCAAGACCTGCTCATTTGTGAGGGATTGATATAGGTCGCTGAATGCAGGACCTGATGCACAGTTATTTAAAATTGGAATGGTCGATGACCATTATGAGCAGATTATTCATTTTTTGTTGGCAAGGAAAGCATCGAATGATTTTACCACTAGTTAGAAGAAGAAATTGGTTGTTTGAGCTTTGTATTTTTAGCTAATTACTGGACAAATCTATAATATGGGACCGAATGAGATTCTACATCGATATATTCTACTGCACGAATAAGGGAGGACATTAGCTGAAGCACATAATGGAGTGGCAGGAGTGAATTATGGAGGTCATGCAACTTCCAAAATTATACTTCGAGCTGGTATTTGGTGGCAAACTCTACAAAGTTTTGTTGCAGATTATGACAAAAGCATTGATGTGTGTGAACGAACGGGGAAGCCATCGCACCAGGATGAGATGTCGTTAATACCTCAGGTAATGTTGTAGCCATTTGATAAATGGGAAGTTGACTTTGTGGTACCCATCAACCCACCAAGAAAAAGGATGGGTGTGTGATACATCATTACATTGACATATTATCTCACTAAATGGGGGAAAGCAACACCAATAATGGATTCCACCGTTGCGACTGCAGCAAGGTTCTTGTTAGACAATGTTGCCACTTGGTTTGGTTATCCGAAGATATTGATGAGCAATTAGGGGAGTCACTTCATCAATCACACTATCAACACAATGGTGGAGGAATTCTAGATTCAGCACAATAAGATAACTCCCTATCGTCCACAAGATAATGGGATAGTGGAGGAGTTCAAGAAGGTATTGGTGTATGCACTCACCAAGGTCTGCAATGCCAACCGTGACGATTGGGACTTGAATATTCCTACGATATTATGGTCCTATCAAACCACTTGCAAACATTTGACAGGACAGACACCATTCAAGATGGTATATGGTCAAGAAGTGACGATGCCAATGGATTATATTGTTCTAATTCTTTGCATTGAAACAACAACAAGCATTAGCGATGAAGTCCCACTTGAGGAATGGTTGGCACTGTTAGTATGAATTAAGGAATATTGATTCATTGCCAAGTTTCATCAACAAGTTGAGAAGGATCGCCATAAGGCATGGCATGAGTGACATATTAAAACAAAGTATTTCCAACAAGGAGATATGGTGCTATTCTATGACACTAAGTTTGTGAAACACGCAGGTAAATTGCAAATGCATTAGTTAGGACCTTATATCATTCAGTTCATTATCGATGGAGGTGCGGTACAGTTGCAACAACTAGATGGTGCGATGCTACCTAAGTTAGTGAATGGAATCCGACTAAATCCCTACCAAGATAACCAAGTGCGACACGATGCTTAAGACATTGCGCAGTAAAAAAAAATGTAAGATGTGTTATAGAGGAGGTTAGTGCACTGGAATCTAGTGGCAGTGAAAAGAAAAAAATTGTTGAAGTCACGGCAAGTAAGCAGTTTGACGATTATCGTGGGGGAATGATATGGTCAAATAGAGCAATTAAACTCAATGGGAGATGACATAATTAAACAGGATGCACATTTATGATGAATTTTACCATTGGATTTGCATAATTGACGACTGATTTGGTCGATTGATGGAGGATTCGGTCGTGATGATTCCAAATATTTCACATAGGTGCATTCAAGACTAAAGAATCGATAGGGGTGAGATGAATGAACCATTATGATCAGTGATATGAAAAGAAAACAAAGAGTTAGTTGAGCATATTTGTGAGCAAGAGTGTGATAGAGTTGCAGCGATGGCCCAGGTTATTTCAAGTGGTAATATTTAGAACTCGCCGCCTTAGGAACACTGATTAAAGAATAAATGGATGAGTTACAGACACAAACTCAACGGATTCCACAAAAAAAGAGGGGTGCAAATTGGCCTAAGTCTCCCTCGAAGAAAAAACAAATCACCAAAAGTTCAAGAAGGGAGGAAGTGGAAGCAGAGGCACAGGCGGGACTGTCGACAACCGAAGTTGAATACTCCACGATAAGGAAGGGGGCGATGACTATAGGAATCCCTAGATTTATCCCATCACACAAGCTTGATACACCCTGGATTAAATTGACCAAGAACACAAATACCCCATTAGGATGTTGACAATGCCGATGGGAATGCATTTCAAACTGAACATTGTTCCCTTTTTGACAAAAATGAAATACAACGATCATGACCTGTTGGTGTACACTGAATGTACAATGGAGCCATTCGAGTCACAACTTTAGGGGATGGAGGATCAGTTGTTCGCACACCACAGGAGTGGGTGATGGGAATACAAAGGTCAGGGTTGTTAGGCCTCACACACATGCCTCACTTTGGTCATACAATGGAATCCAATGCATGCGTAAAGTAGTTGTTGGCATGCTTCCATGGAGGTTATTTATGGCTGGATACTAAGGTACCAGTGACTGTGGAATTTGTTTCGCAAATAACTGGGTTTTCTATTAAGGGGCCTAATCCGTTGTAATACTTTCACGGCAAGGATAATGACAAGCGATTGGCCACTAAATTGAAGAAGAAATATAACGTGGACCGTGACAATAGGTCCTATTTTTTCAATACAATAAATGATTGTGCAGTTTGAGTTGCGGCCAATATTTTGAATGTTAGAATGGTAAGAAAAAACTGCACTAATCAATGCACATCTGGAGTGATAGCATGCACAAAGCAGTGCGTCGAGGGTGTACAAATGAATTAGTCATTCTTTTTGCTGAACTAGTTGAAAGATGATGTGACGCTCATCCAGGAAGGTAAGAGGGCCTTCACTTATTCCTGGTTACTAATATTTACTGCACTAGTTGGATGGACGGAGCACTAGAGTTATGAGGGCATGGAATTAGAATTCGTTTCAATCTGTAAGGGCACAAGGTATCAAAATCCGTGGCACATCAATGAGAAGGAACACTTTATTGATTATGCAATATAGTTTTATCTCTATTTGAATGCACTGTGGATTGTAGCAGAAAAGGTTTGCGATGGTTTGTGATGCACTATTTATGAGGAGGTAACGACAAAGTATCGACAGATCGCAATATTTGCGATGCTTTCATAGGAAATTCACATTAAAGCACACCGAGACAAGGAAAAGTAGTGGATTTACACCCAGTATAAGTTGACGGTTGAGGAACTTGACATTATAATTGATGAATAGCCTACCGAGTGGAATATCTCAGTATGCAACGAAGAGTTTCCGGATATTGAGGCAGGTCCCCCACCTGATTCCCCTATAGACCAGACACAAGAGCCAGAAAGTGAGCAAGAATCATAGGAGGAGTCATCTAAGACTCCAACGAACTCTAACATAGAGCGGTATTTTGAATAAGTAATAACAAAATGAAGGTACGAGCAGGACGAAGGTAGCAGTGCCCCAACAATGACAGGTGACCAAGTGACTTGCATTCTCACCATGATCACCACGACAAGCACTAGGAGTGAGGCATAATTAAAACAACAATTGAAGTAATGTTTTGAGGAGGTGAAGAATCAATTGCAATATTTAACTAACGATATTTTAGAAAAGGTTCCTAAAGAGAATGTGTTGCAGAGTCACATAATTAAGCACAAGAAAGAGAGTCAAAATGGTGCAAATCCCACTGCGGGAATTAGAGACAATAAACAAGGACGTTGATGCGACGATGAAGCAGTTTCATGCAATTTCTCTTGATGCTAATGAGTTTCCAACCCACACTCAGGTATGGTTTCAAAATATCGCGATCCAGGAGTTCATCGACATGGAGGAAATTATTGGAAACCATTTGGTGAAGTCATAAGAACAAGAGGTGCCAGTGAAGGAAGAAATAGAGCATACGAAGGAAGCACATGATGTAGATATCTTGGAAAGTGCAAAGATATTGGTTCTAAGGAGAGGCTAGAGAAATCCATTGCAATCGCTTTCCAAGAAATCCCCGACATCATAGAGGATATGTTTGTGGAGGCTAATGTTCTGCGACTGGGATATATTATCGCAGACATGAAAAAAGAAAATGAAGAGATGCAGGCACGCGCAATTCCAAGAATGCCTCTAGAACAAGTTGAAAGACACAAGGTGAAGATTGAATATGCGACGACACGGCTAGAAGAGAGTGATAAGGAAGCCAAGACAACCACAAATGAAACCGCACAATTTTGGATAAGTGTGGTTCAAGATGAGCAGCTGCAACAGTTAATAAGAATACTACACGAGGTCTAGGCACAATTAATAATGACATGGGCATCCCTCAAAACGATGCCCTCAAAATTGTGAGTGAGTAAGGAGGAAGAATTGAAAGCACCGCAACAAAGAGCCACCAAAGAAAGAAAGCTCCACCAGCATCGCATAATTTAGCTAGATGAATTCTAGTACATAGGAGAGAAACTGGAAGTAAAGGTGGTTAATGTGCTTCAAGCTATATAGGAGAGTCGCAAGGAAGTGACTAAGAATATTACAGAGCATCCGATATAGAAGGATACACAAGAATGCACAACGATCAGTATGAAGGTAAAGGAAGCAGTTGATGAAGTCAAACAACAATATGAGGACTTCAATATCAAAATCAACGAATATACAATATCCAGATGATGTGGATCGAGGACGAGCCACAAGTTTGTGTTGGGTGCTTGTTGGCATGCAATATGGATGAGCATTGTGCGAAAGAAACCAAAGTTGGAGAACAGTGCACAAGGTGAAGAAGTCGACAAGAGTCGATTTGGTTTTATTTTTGTACTTTTTGGTCCAAGTTAGTTAGGTAGTTGGTCATATGTGGACCATTTTGTAAACTCATAAGCCTATATATAGAGTTTGAAATGTAGTAGGAAGATATCAATCAATCCAAGAAGGAATGAGCCGTAGATTGTGATTGAGAGAAATATCTTTGTGCAAAACATATCTATGGTGATCTGTTTCACATATTTTGTATCTGTCGTATGAATCTGAGAATGTATTTTGGAAACCTGTTTTGACCTGTGAAAGTAATATGCCATGTGTGACTGGTGTTGGAAACTATGTATCTTATATTTTTCTATTTTTATGGTCTTACTAATGCGATCTTAATGAGAAAATGTTGTAGTACAATTTATGTTTATAATTGATGAGATTCATTGTTGTAATGAATGGTTCCATATCTATAAATATGTTCATGAATGAATATAATGATGCAATCTAATGTTAATGGTTGATGTTGCGATATAATATGAATAATTGATGTTAAAAATGTCTCCTGGATCTCTAAATAACATTGCGACAAAGAGAATATAAGTGTACAAATCCTCCTTCTTACTTCAGAAACTTGGTTCCTGTAGCCCTCCCTCAATCATATCGGGTGAGACTGCATCTGCTTCACAGATGTTGCTGGGTAGGGTAAAACCTATCAGAGCTAGTGTTTAGGGATTCGCATCGAAGAGAGGTATCGATAGAGTTTGAACCCTTGTCGACAATCTTGTGTTAACACCACTACTGAATAACACACCTCCTAGAAAGAAAAACGACCTCTCTTTCCTTGTGGCACATCTAAAGGTGCGCTTGGTATAGGTGCCGTGTAACATTGGCTTAATTGCAGGACAAGTTCTCTTCCCGGGAGTGCTCAAGAACCTATGAATCTTTTGGTACTTGTAGACCAACACACACATCAAATATGGAAAGGGATTAAAAGCATATTGAGGTAGACCCTTACGTCCTGCCTTGCTCAAAATAATGTAATTCAACTAACTCAATCATGAAAGAACATCAAATGCAATGCAAAGATAACAGTAATATGCCCAGACTCGAACAAAACTAACCCTACTTACCCTAATCATGATAATAAAAATGGGTTAAGTGTAATCATATCACCAATGAAACCATCTAAGTAAACAATTCATACATGATATCTTACCTTTATCTTTAAGTGAAATCCATGATAATACCTCATCGATGATATGTTGAGTACATACTCGGATCCTTATCTAGTTGAGGAAAGGAAACTGAACCACTCTAGGAACCTAGGAGACTTAAAATTGATGCCATGGATAGGGATTTCTCTATCAAGCTTTATTGATCCATGCTTCTACTATACTTATGTGTGGGACACCTCCACCATACATTTCTATTAAGGATAAAATTGCTTGAAACTTGTCCACATATGTTGAGCTTGGTAGGATATTAGTAAAGTAGGTCTTCAAAAATCTTCATATATTAGCTGCAACCTATCCCTTCATTTACTTAATTATTTTTTTGGATACATACGTATATCGCTTTTCTTTTCTACAATCATATTAGTAACCCCAATAATCCTTGAAATTTTGAAATTGCCAGCAAGATCATTGATACCTTCATGCTTCAAATGAAAAGATAAACAATAATTACTATGAAACTGAGGAATGAAAATCATACCTGTCCACATACCTATAATGATCTTGTTAAAATGAATCATTAATGACTTACCGAGATAGGATAGAAAGGTATGAGCAAATTCTTTAATACTTTCTGGAAGCTAGTATTGGAAGTGTTGATATGGAGACATCATCGGATGAAAGGTAGTGGAGACCCTTTGCATACAGAAGTTAGCAATATGAACCACATCTTGTACTACTCCATCATCAAGAAAGGTAGCAAAAGGGTTGACCCATTCTTTATTGATGATAGAAAAGACCTCTGTTTCCACACATATGCAAGGGAGCGTGTCCACTATGGTGTTGCAATATCTTGAATAATTGTATACTGATGGACCAAGGAACTACCAATATTTTTTTTTCTTCTATACCCTTGTAATTTTCTTCCAAGAGAGCCAACACATCATAAGATACCACCACTTAAATATATGGAGAACTCGCCATTTCTTTGTACTCTTTGGTTTCTTCAACTAGGGGTTATTGGTCTTCATTTTTTGGAAACTCTTCATTTTTTTCATAAAGAAGTGCTTCATTCTATTCTGAGGCATGTTCATCCTTCAATATTTCCTCCTTAACGTTAGGATCCCACTGGTCGCAAAATGCTTCAATCAATTGTAGATAGGAGGATATCCCCTTAGGAGGAAGTCCATCATACCAAGTATCCCTATCCCGGTTCCCTCCTAAACCTATGGACATTACAAATAATTGTATCATTGTATCCTTATTTGTAATGTCCCATGCCGCAAGAGCTTCTTTGAACTCTGAAACACGTGTCGCAATGGTATCTTCACCCTTGTGGTTAGTGATCAGTGCCATAATGGAGTCAATTCAAGGAACGAAGGAAATATACTATATGTATGAATATGAATCATGTAAGTGATATAGTATATCAACTTCATAAATACATTGATATAGGATAAGAAAATAACCAATTTCATCCCTAAATCATGCATATATCATATAACAAGTATTAAAGTGTTATTCATCTATGTATAACACAAGTACAGCATCCCAAAGTACAATACTATAATAGAACTAAAGCAACAAGTAGGTACATATATTCAGTGTTCTACCTAAATGAACTATGCATTCAAAGATATGTATTTCACCTAAGTGCAAAACAGTCTCAAAAATTACATGCTCTGCATGCCACTAATATCATGCTCATAAGCCAATCCTTTATGCAACTATTCACCAATAAACAAGTAGTTAGTGATCATTTCATGAACAATGTAGGATGTAACGTGCTTTTTATAACAACAATAGAATAAGTGCAGGAATATGCCATGAATATATTCAAAATGTAAAAAAATATCTTGATGGCATTTATAATAACCAAACAATGAACCTTCCGACTTCATAAGACAACTTACAACAATAATGTATTCAATAGTGAAGTATATGTGTTTCCAGGAAACCACTGTAATTTTATGACAACCCAGTCTAATGAATATCCAAACCTCATTAACACTATTTTGATGTGCCAATCAACTATATAATTAGTGCTGGTTTTTTTATTCATACGTAGGGTTAGAGGACTGATAGAGTACCCTAAAGGGATGTTATGAATTGCAGACCTAGTATAGTGTGGGAAACCACTAAAAGGGCTACACTCTTGGTTTGTGAGACCTTGAGAAATCTTTAAAGAAGGAGGACCGGGATAGAGGAAAGGATGATGGATGTTGGGGGAATTTGGAGTGAGTATGGATGATGATAAATAAGGAGGATGAGCTCCAAAAGAGGAGGGATGAGGGCTACTGCAACCCTAGAAGCAAGCCTAAGGGTGGAGGAGGAAAGGAAGAAGTTGGACGAGGGTGTTAAGGGGTAGGATGAGGTGAGTTGGAGGATGTAGAAGGAAATATGGGTCCAAAAGAGTAGGGTCGAGGGGCATTGCAACAAAAAATGAGAAAAATCATGGGTTGTTAATAGGAGACAGGGTAGGCCACCAGGGAGAAAGAGGAGGTGCAAGAGAAGGGTGAAGGTTGGAGAGGAATAAAAGGGTGAGGTGAGGAGAAATGGAGGAAAACATTAGGGAAGGATAGGACTACTACAGGGTTAACTAAATACAACCTAATACTAACCCTTATCTAACATGTAAATGCAAGCATTAGAGGAAATTTGGGGTCTAAAATGGGCCTTATAAGAAAACGTGCCAAAATAAGTTTTTGTGAGTTGGAATTCAAGAACCAATAGAATTTCNTAATGGAAACTAACCATAGATTGTAGGTTTTGAAAAGAGAGAAATTATGAGACAAAGGGAGAAAACTTTACCCTAACCTAGGGAATATAAGGAGGTGAGTAACCTTCCCTTGAGAACCTTATCCTAACATTCACAAAAACCCTAAATACCTAAGGCTCTAACCATAGAAGAAATCCTATAACGACGTACTTCTACAAATAAGGTGACTAAAACTTGACGAAAGACCTAACCAAGACCAAATACAACCCTAATGGCTACTATTCAATCCATAAACATGTATCATTCATCAAAATTTAATAAGGAGAGATCAAGAAAAGCCTTGGATACCTCCTTATGCACATGTTTATCCAACAAATAATAGCATCACCATTAGCAATATCATAAAACCAAATAAATTCAAGAATTCATGGTTAAAACACATAAAATATATTGCTCAAGAGCGATGCCTCAGTTCTAAAGAGCCTTAGTAGGGTAAAATAAGTGCATAGAGTTTTATCCCACTTTTATTATTTTCAAATGAAGTGAGGAGAGGTTTATTTATAGCCCCCCACACTCACTTTACAAAATATCTAGGCTGACATGCCTTAAAATGTCAATTCAAAATTTTAACATAAAATAATATTAAATAATTCAAAAATGGCCTAAAGAAGGCTTATATTAGGCTACATGCAGTATTTTTCCCCTAGGTGACTAAAACTACAAAAATAAGCGAATCACTATGAACGAAAGTTTGGAGTGAGATGGAGGGAGGGCATCATAGCCCATCTAACCCCAAAAATGATGTAAATCCATCTATTCCCCCATAAAAGTAGTAGTATGGATTGAGAGGAAGGATGATGTACTATGGGGAAGAAGACCAAGGAGAGAGAGCAAGAATTAGCTGAAGGGATAGAAGGCTGTCCAAGGTGGTTGTGAAGGGATACCAAGTTGTCGTAGCTGAAGCAAAGTCCACCAGCGCAAGAAAACAAAATATGGGGTCATGTGACCCAATGATCAACCCCTAGGAGCCCTGGACACCAACCCCAGGGTTAAAATTCCCAACAAAGGGCCTCTCTTCCCCTAGGGAAATTTTGAAGGTGTGTTGGTTACAAGTGAAGTATAACAAGTTATATCATAAACAACTCACCACATCTCTCCCATATAAGAAAAGATAATGAAAATGTGTGATATCTTCACCTTGATTGTAGCATAAAAGACATATACTTAACCCAATCATTACTAACTTCACTAGATGTTCTAAAATAGTTACCTTTCTTGTTAGAGATTGCCACATGATGATTTTTGCAGTGTTAGAAGGAAAGCTATTGGGTCACATCATTTCTAAGAGGGGGATATTCATAGACCTAGAAAGGATAGTAGCTATAGCACATATACCCTTACCCCACAATAAGAAAGGCATGCAATCTTTCATGGGGACTATAAATTTTGTGCGAAGGTTTGTGCCTGATTTTGCTCAAATAGTCAATACTTTGCAACGGATGGTTAAGGAAAGTGTACAATTTAAATGGACTGACTAAGAAAAGGGTGTATTCAACAAAATCAAAGCAGCGATAGCTGATGCACCTTCCCTCAAAAGTCCTGATTTTGAGAAAGATTTCATTTTATACACTTTTGCTTCGTATAAATCACTTGCAGTAGTGCTTGCGCAAAGAGAAGAAAAGGGACATGAGTACCCCATATCCTTCATGAGCACTAGTTTGCAGGGTGCTGAATTGAATTGCCCTGATGTTGATAAATATGTGTATGCAGTATTTAAGGCGGTAACACAATTCAAGCCATATATCCTCAAGAATAGAACCAAAGTGATTGTTCCTCACCCAGTAGTTCGAACTCTTTTCATGTAGAAAGAATTAGGAGAAAGGAGAGGAAATTGGGTAAAAGCTCTACAATAATATGACTTAGAATTTAAACTAGCCACTATCATCAAAGGACAAGGGCTTTGTAAGTTAATGGCTGAGAGTCAAGATAATGAAGACAATGATTGGGAGAATGAGCTTGAATTACATATGATTGATAAGTGTCATGTATTCATAGCCCCAGAATCTTGGTACAAAGATATGATATACTATCTCCAACAGGGATATTTACCTGAACACTGGAATTCGGAAAAAAGAAGAGCACTAAGCTTGAAATCAACATCTTATCAGATAATTGATGGAGTTCTTTTAGGAATAAATCTGATGGAGTGTTTCTAAGATGTCCGGAACAAGAAGATGCATCCAAGGTTGTTAAAGAGTTACATGATGGTCCCATTGGAGGTCATTTTTATGAAGATACAATGACACACAAGATTCTAAGGGCTGGTTATTACTGGCTGACCTTGTTTAAGGATTCTCATTCTTATGCAAGGAAGTGTGACACATGCCAAAGAAGTAGCGGGAGACAAGCAAAGGCAGCTGGACCATTGCAACCAGTCATTGTTTCAAAGTCATTCGAGCAATGGCGAATTGATATTATTGGAGAAATCAATCCAAATTATTCATCGCAACAAGTACATCCTCACGACAATAGACTATTTTACAAGCTGGGTTGAAGCGATCTCGTTACAAAAAGTGAATGAAGATGCAGTCATTGACTTCTTACAAGCAAATATTATGACCAGGTTTGGGGTTCCAATTTCCCTGGTTTTTGATAATGCATCTTACTTTTCGTCAATTAAACTTACTGAATTTGCTAATGACAAAGGAATGAAATTGCATTATTCTGCTAATTATTATCCATAAGGTAAAGGATTAGCTAAATCGACCAATCAAAATATCATTATAATTTTAAAGAAAACTGTCATAGAAAATTAGAGAGGTTGGCATGTATCACTTCCAAATGCACTATGGGCTGATAGGGTCACACCCAAATTCCATAGGTGTGTCACCATATACTTTAGTTTATGGAAAGGAACATATTCTTCCCCCTAACATTTTGTTGCCATAATCTCAATTGGCCCAAGCATCTAGAGGATCTAGTAGTGAGGTTTTGCAAGCTAGGATTAATACCCTTCTTAAGTTAGAAGAGTCTAGTCACAAGGATAAATAGAGATTTAGACACCACCAGGAGATTGTGAAGAAGTGGTTCAACAAATGAAAGTCGGGGAACAAAATATATGAATTCGAAGATTTGGTTCTCAAATGGGATCACCCACATGAAGAAAAGGGAAAGCATACTAAGTTTCAACATTTGTGGATTTCCCCATTTCAGATTGCAGAGAAGTTAGGCCCTTCAATGTATACATTACAGGATTTACAGGGGTGGGAAGAGAATATGCCTGTCAATGGGTTGATTCTCAAGCCTTATTTCACTTAGTTTTGGAGGAGCTTTTTGTACACAAATAAAACTTTCTGTTTCTAATTGATTTCTTTTAGTTATGTTTGTTTTCTTTCTGGTGATTTGTGTTTCTTTTATTTTGATTTATTTCCATTCTTTGATTTATTTTAGTTTTATTTCAAATAATCTAGCTCAACTTTTGGTGCTTGGAGGACATTGAAATTTGGACAAACTACAAATATTTTAAACCAAAGAACTTCCCATTAGATGTAATTGTAACGTGACAAGATTATTTAATTTTATAGACTATTTGAAAGGAATTTTTTTTTATGAACACATTGAAGTCCTGTTTTAAACCCTGCTAAATAACTGAGGTTGGAGCAGTCTAGAATATTATTTTGAGGCTCCATCGACTTCACATTAATATCTGTCCTAGGAACCTCAAAACAAAGGACCCACAGAAGGGAAGTAGGACGAACAGGTGTATAGTATTCAAAATAATTCCATGCCACAAATTAAATCCAAAAGGCTTAAATACTCAAAATTTCCCATAAAGAAAGTATGTATAAAAAAGATATGCTCAAAAAATCAATAAGACAAGTTGATTTCTTAGAGGTTATTCTCTGTCCATGAGCTGAAACAAACTATCACTCAAAGAAAAGGACACCATGGATGGAAGAACCTAAAACAAATTTCAAATACAAAGAAACAATCTAGGAAGACTCGAAAGACAAAAAGTCTGAAAGCATCAAAATAATGAAAAAGGCATGGGAATGAGGAACAAACGAATACGCATGTCCCCATTCTGTTACGATCCTATGGTGTCTCAGCCAAAAGCAACCAAATGTAGAGGTAAATGAACCCCATATTTTTGGCCTCAGAAGAGTTATCAGGACTTTCAAAACCTGGTTACCTACCCTATTGGACTGCAATCAATGCTAAATTCTAAATCTTACACTCCTAGAAAGGTTTGAATTTTTAAATAAATCTTGGAAAGAATTGGGATGAGTTGGTTTAACAGAATGCCATAAAGCAGTTTTTGGTCCAAAGAGTTAGTTTTTCCAAAGCTCTGTGTTCACCATCCAGTCACCAATTGTTGCTGCTGTAACATCTACCCCAAAACAATTTCATGTTTTAGGGAACCCTTTTTGTTTTCTAGATTCTAAGCTTTCCTAGACTATCTTTTCCCTTAATTTTTTTTCCCTAACTTAGTTTTTTCACAAATCGAAAAAATATTAAGAGGAAACTCATATTTTCCACCCGCCGTATCAGATGAACTCATTGAGCTTAGCCGACGTAGCAGAAGATATACCTGTTGAGTCTGCCAATTCTTTGCATTCTTTTTACCTTCTAAAAAACTCACACGAATTTACTGATTCATCGGTTAGACTTTGTTATCTCGAGCCCATGTTATCAAAGAGAGCTTCCATTTTCTTTTCTAATGGTTTATTGATAGCCTTTCATATGCATCAGGTCATCTTGTCAAATTTTTTCGACGGAATTAGAATCTGTTTCATTTCTTATCCGCTTGCCACATCAGAAAATTTCCATAAGTTTTTCGATGGGCTTGTTTGAATTTCTTTGTCGATGTTGTCGAATTCTCTGTTTGCTTACAACTTTTTTCTTCGCAAAATCCCAGCCGATACCACGCTGATGAGCGAGTTTAGCTTCCGATGGAGTTAAGTCCTTGTCGTTGTGGGAGACTAATATATTCCAAGAAAGGAAAGTCTATGTCTACCCGATGAACAACGGATCGCTCCCTATTTGTTACCTGACACTGTCGATTGCACTTATAGTTGGTTGTCAATGTGGTGACTTGTCGATGAGGTTTCTTGGCGCCAACGATGTTTCACTCGTGGGCCTTTTATTGCTTTTCTTTGGAATTTTCTATTTAATCCATCAAGGGTAGTTCCATGGGTATTTCATTTTTCCATTTGGAGCATTTGTTTACCATCGTTTGAGCTGTCAGTTACTGTGTGGATTCTTTCGCCAGCTATGCACAATTCACCCATTAGCAGTTACGTTGTTTTTCCAGGTAGGAATCTGAATCAATTTCCTGGTCATTTTTCTTTACTATTTGTGTGGGAATAAGTTTGATTGGTCTTGACGGATTAGGATTTCCCATCCTTTAGCTATATAGCTCAAGATCGTGGGGGTTTGTTTCCTTTGTTTTAAGATTTGGAGATGCCTTTGAGAACGCCGCATTCTTCCCCACGTAACGAACCCTGGTTTCTCCACTCCTATTAGAATGGATGTAGGTTTCTCTTACTTGCCCCATGCCAGTTTTCCACTCTACCTCACAATGAGGACTGTATTGTCAGCATGGTGCAGTAGCAGGGCTGCAACTAGAAGATCGTTTCACCATTTGCGTCGTTCCCTGTTCTCATCATCAACGCACGAGTAAGAGGGGTATCATCACTGACCATTTTGTTTTGGGAGTTTTTCTCTTCCTAGGTCCATGTTAAAATATCCTTTTGTGAAAATTGTGAGCCGTGGTTTGTCTTAGTATTCCCCTATGAAAACCCCTGGCATTTTGATGTAAGGAATTCCCCCAGTCGCGATATAGGTAGGGAAAATTTTCATGGAAGCTTGAGCCCTGTTGCTCAGCTCTCCCACTGTGAAATTATTTTAACTTGGGTTAGTAGCCGAAGGTTTTTCTCCCTAGTGCCATGAAGTTTGTTGAAATGTCTCAGGATGATATGGTAAAACTCTTTGGTTTGATATGACTTCATGTTGTTTTTGGTTGTTTTCAATTTCAGATCTTTAAGTTATATTTATCATGCATGCATATTGAAATATTGAAATGGATCTAAGATATTGTTTTATGGTTTTTGACAGCCTCAGTTTTTGTATAGCACCATGCCTAAAAATGGAAATAAGAAGGTCCAGGCTACGGGGGACGATCCAGAGGTGGAATTCATAACAAAGCTGGAAATTATATACAAAGATACTAAACCCTTCACTGGAGTTGAGCCAGAGTTCAGATGGGGTCAGATATATCAAACGATCAAGGGTTTAGAAGGCATACCAATATATGAAAACATAAATAGGTCAATTATCATGAAGGTGTCTACCTGTCCCGAACTTTTCCCATGTGCTGAAGTCATCGGCTGGATTCTTCCAAGGGAGGATGCAACCAAGATGATCCTGTCAAACATTAATTGACAAGGTTTTATTGCCTACATCCCGAAATATGTATCTCAATCATGTAAGCTACCTACATCTCAGATTTATTTAATAGAAAAGTGGTTGAAGGAGCTAGAATTAGATGTTTTCAATTGTGTAAGGAAAATGATGGTTCATTGGAAGCAGTTCTGAAGAAAGCCTTCTGGAGAATATGAAACTGCAAATTTACGTACCCCATACTAGCTTCTAGCTCTGATGTTAAATCGTATTTTCGGCTGAGCGAATAAAATTTTTTATAAGATAAGATGGGTACCAGTGGTTTTCTTTGTAGCCAAAAAGGGTACCGTTTTCATCTGGGATGACATAGTATCAAACAGTTTGTCCTCATGCATAAGTGCAACACTTAGGGGCTTGACATAGAAGAATTCAAAGTTTTATATGATCTCTTTTTTGATTGATTTCATTATGTGCACCCACCAGTTCCTAGCACTAAACTGCGAATGGGATAAGATCAATACCCCTGTATATTCTACATACCAACTTTTCTAGGCACACAAATATTATATTTTCTACAAGAGCATCTGTGAAGACTTCTTAATTATGCTTTACAAGTTATTTTTCCTCATAGAATGCAACTGCATATCTAAAAATACATTGGATATAGTGGAAGAGAATGGGCATTATTACCTCTCAGAAGAAGGTATGTACCTAAGAATGTTTGGGGGATCTAGATCCCGTTCTTTGTTACTGAAGTATTCTACTGACTATGTTGTTCACAAAGAGGTGGTGAGGTAGCTCTACATAGATGAGATCAGAAATTTCTTATTTGATTAGAAAAAGGTTGTATATCCACCACTCCCATTTCACATAAGTAGTTATAATTTTACCAAGGTGAAGAGTGCACCAGAATTTGTGAAAGAGTTAGAATACTTTCACTTTGGAGAATTTTTTTTTCAAAGGAATGATTCAAAGAACAAGAATGCAAAGTATTGTTCTTTAGTAGGAGTGCATTTTGAATACACAAATTAATACGATAAATATGAAGAGATATTTCGCAATGCCTGCAATATGAAAACCTTAAGCAGAAGATTCAAGAAGAAAATAAAGACTATGGGTGGAAAAGGATGAAGTAGTGGTACTACTGAACAACAAAAGAAAGAAGAAGAAGTTGCAAAGAAAAGAGAAGAAGAATCCCACAGATTGTCATAGGAAGCAAAGCAACGATTAGCAGGGGAGGAACAATGGAAAAAGACAGGAAGAAGAAAACCAGAAAAGAAAGGAAGAAGAAGAGAAGAAACTGTGGGAAGAGACTGAAAGAATAAAAAAGGAAGCGGTTGATTGAGCAAGAGAAGTAGCAGAAAAAGAAGTCGAGGAACTTAACCGGAAGGAGGAGGAGGACCGGGATTGTGAAAATATTGAAAAAGAATAGGTCCATGATAATCCCGTGGATTCATTTGTCCCATCAAGTAGCATGACAATATAAGATCCATCTCCCTTGGTAGATCTTGGACTAATACCTTTCATCCCATCCCAGGAATAGGCAGTAGCTAACCTTAATACGATTTTATTTGATAAACACAAGAAAAGGATTGTGATGAGATCCGAGAAAAGGGTGGACACTGGAGATGAGCCTATACAGATTATGGTAACAGAGAAAATAGTTATACATGGGACGAATAAGATCCTAAAATCCTTGTGATGGCAGGTGTAGCATCAACCCTCGCCAATGCAGATAATGTTGGAAAAATGGTTGATGATATTGAACAGTATAAGGATAAAATGTCCCAAATGAAGGAAACCCTAAGAAAAGAAAGAAGAGAAGGGGAAATGCTAAAAAGGAAGCACGATGAAACTCTCACAAAATTGGAGAGACTTAAAGAATCATATCAAATTTTGCATTCAAACAAATATTCCTTAGTATTGTCAGCTAATATTACTGAAGAAGAGAAAAGATCTTGAGAGAAGATTTCTAGAGTTAGAAAAGCAAAAGGGCATAGTTGACAAAAGATTTGAAGAGTTATAAATTTAGAACAGTTTGCTAGATAAGAAAATCAAGGCAGAAAATGAAAAACAACTTGATATTGCTCCTTTCCATAATCAAGCATCTTTTCTACAAAAGGAAATAAATCATATTTTAGTGAAGTTAGCAGGAGAGATGTACATAATTAAGCAGATTGAAGCTAGATTGAAAGAGATACCACACAACTCATCAGAGTTCAACAAGAAGTTTTCAAACATGTTAGAACTTGTGTGGAACCAACTAACATGGATAGGAGCTAGTCCGACCTTCCCGACAGACATGCCTCAGAAAACTGCTGGAAGTCTAACGATGGAATTGGCAATATTAAATTTTGGTTGCAAATCAGCAGTAAGGTTGAACACATCCATTGATAAAACTGTGGAGAAGTGTATCGAGTTCTACAAAATAATGTGTTCAACCCACAATCGATGTCGGGTTTTAGTAGGTACTCAAGATAAATACTTCCCAGCCAGAGAGGAGCATTTAAAGAACCTTCAGGACAGGTTGGGGATAGGGGAAGAAAGCATAGCTAAGATTGCATGCGTCAGCGAGGAAGATATTGGATTCTAGATCGTACAAGTTTCAGTCCACAAGCATTTGTTTGAGGAGTTATTGATTCAGAACTTACCTAAAGTAAAGGAGATAAAATCTGAGTTGTCCAGGCATGAAATAGCTGCACATGTGCTGGAACCAGCTAAATATCAAATCATTAATGAAGAGGATCAAGCCTGGGATGTTTTTATTAAGAAACCAACTTGGCCCACTTAGGCTTTTTGTTTCATTCACAAGTGGAGGATTTTTATGTAATATTTTGTATTTATTTCCTTTTTCCTAGTGAGCATGCTAGAAGACAAATTTTTGTAAATGAAGAGTTAGGGAAGCCCAAAGGGCATGGAAAACCAAATGTCTTTTTTTAAATGTATAAGTAAAGGTAGAGTAGAGTAGGAAGAGGAATTTTTCTAGCACTCTTATGCTGAAAATTTCTGTAAGGAGAACTATTTCTTTTTATAATAAAGAGGACTGAAATTTCGTTGGAGAGAGGACCACATGAGTTTCAAAGCATGTTGAGTAGATCACTAAATGAGGAATTATTTTTGTTTTAGCATGCTATACAATTTTTTAGATCGTTCTAATCTGCTGAACTATTTCTATGTTATGAATGATTTTATTTTATGTTATGAGTCTTATGCAATGGATGAATAATGAATGATTTAAATTTGCAAAGCTATCTTTGTGTTACCTTCCTGTTGTATTTATGTATTCAAAATTTGTCAGTTATCTATAGAATTCTTTGTGTAGACAATGCAATACATCGTTGATATTAGTATTAATCTTGCTCCCTAGAGATAGTTTAGATTAGATTAGATTTAATTAGTTGTTCTTTTCTTTGGGTGGTTGAGCGACAATTGATTCATGTAAGGCGAGAGGTAAGACCCTGCGCAACTCACTACACGACTAACTTCTTGTAAGGTTCTTGTTTTGGAAATCACTTGCATTTAGTTTTAGGCACTTGCATATCATTCATAAAACATAAAATTACATAAATGATGGACCATGCTGCAACCAGTAAAATAGATTTAAAACTTTCCTTTAATTCTACGGTAGTCGGGCCACTAACCGGACTGATTCCCCATACCAAACCATAAACGATCTAATTGGGAACGGTTATTGAGGAGAATCTTCACTATCGGTACCTGTGATTTTCCAGGCATTAACACCACCCTAGCATGTTTTCAGTAATCTTCCAGATTCCTTTCCCCTTTAATCTCTATCACACTTCACTAGTCTCTACTACTTTTTCTATGATCTCCACCAAAGATTCACACTTATCTAATTAAATATTTTTCTATATATACATTATTCATTCTTTATGCATTGTACCTTTTCAAACTACTGCACCCTTTCATCTTCATACCTTCTCAAAAACTCAGTTTGATAAAAATTTAATCCAAAATTATGTTAACCATTTAACCTTTGCACACTAACAGATTGAACTTGTGTTCTTTTATCCTAGCACCTATTCAAATCTCGGATATTGATATTAATTCTATTTCTTACTATTTTAATATTTAGTTTATTTAATTGTTAAATTAATTTAACCTTCGCTGGTCATCCATAAGCTTCTTCATCTGCGTGCTAGCCTTCATATTTTTCCAGCGAGCTTCTCCATCTACTCATGCTCCAGGATTCACTCCAAACTTTCATAGGTTTCCTGAGCTGTTCATTTTAGATCTGTCTTTTCTTAACCGTATATTTCAAAATTTCTTTCCGCACTATTAGATTTTGCACAATCATTTTTCGTAGTCATCTTTCTGCACTCATCCTGAGCTGTTGATCTTTTCCCCATGATGTTTCCTGACCATACATTTGAGATGGGATGTGGTATGTGGATTTCTGAACCGTGGCATTTCTCAATATTTCTTTCTGCACTTAGCTTTCCATCTCAACCGTTCTGCACCATTGATCTCCTTCAATATTTTTGTGACCGTCAATCTGGGGTGGAAATCAGATATTAGATATGTGAACTGATCATTCCACGATTTCTATTTTCTGAACCAACATTTCTGCGCCGTTTATCTTCTATGACCGTTGATCTGAGATAAGATGCAAATAGCAGAATACGGGTTTGTGACTTTTCCAAAATGTCATTTCAAGATTTGCGCTTCCGCACTAATATTTCCGCACCAATCATTTCGCGTTGTTGATCTCCAGTGGGCTCCTTCATGACCGTTGATCTTTTGAAACGCGATATGCAGAGTGCAGATTCTCAAAAGATCAAACGATGCTTTCACAATTTTCTTCCTTTTGTTTTCCGCACTAATCTTTCTGCACCGTATATATTTCACGGGTGTCTTTTTTACCGTAGATATTTCGAATCGAGGGATGCGGGATTCAGAATGCGTAATTGTGACATTTCCCACATTCTTTTTGCGATTCTACGCCTTCCTCTTCTCTCCTTCAACTTTCCACCTTCCAGACTTTTGTTTGCGAAAACCCATATTATCCTAGACTTGATCTTCCGCTTTCCATTTTCTTCTTTTCTTATGAATTGTTGATTTCTTTTGTGGGTTCACTCTTGTCTATCGATCTACAGCCTACTTTGGGTTAAATCCTAACTGTCCATTCGCTATCTCCCAACTCCTCTATGGATTCAACCACGACCATTGATCTCTTGATTATATTCGAATTTCTTCTTTCGCAATCCTTCTTTTGTGGAACCCTCCTACGACCGTAGATCTATTGTGGAATTCTCCTCAGTCATGCATCTTCATACACTTACATAACTCTTCTTGACCTTAGATTTTATGTAGATCTAATATCGACCATCGATCTATACTCTTTTGGAGAACTTCACCTTTTTCGCCTATCCTTTGTGGAACTGATCCTTAACCATTGGATCTCGTGCAGGATGCTTCCTGGCCATTTATTTTAGATCAAATGTGAATCTCACCATGAATTTGTGGATCTTCATGATTTCTTTGTGGAAATCCTATGCGACCGTTTCTAACATTTTCGAATATTTATACAAATAGAGAATTTCATCATGCTACTGATTATAAAGAATTTATAAACACTCTCGGAGATATAGTTTCTTTGTTCTTCGATTGTCACATATACTCTATCTCTGTTTCATGTCACTCTTCTACACTTCCACTCTTCATTTTTCTAACCAGCTGTGTCATTCATAATCCATCTCCACTTTCACTCAACCTCTGTTCTTTGTTTAACTAACCATTGTTTACATATACTGTTGACATTTCCTTAACCATTGTTACACATACTGTCGACATTGTCTCGGAAGTCTTCAGGTCAGTCATTCATGCTGTCTTATCATCCATGTCCATTTCATCGATTGCATTTGTCGTTAATGAACTCTTATGACATCATCATTAGGATACCATCATATTCTATATCATCATATATGCCATGCCACATCCTAAAATATGCCATGTCATTCCATCATTTCTACCATATCATCATCCATGCCAAGTCATCACTACCTTTGTCTTTCACTGAGTTTCTCCTGCCATCGTATCATTGGTTATTCCTTTGTCATTACTGAACTTCTTCTGCTACCATATCTACTGGTTATTCCTTTATCATTTGTGAACACCTTTGACATCAATGACAACTACATTCACAATAGTTTCTTTACTCCTGCACATATTTTGTTTGTGCCTCAAACTCTACGACACCATGGTTGGTGATTTGATGACAAGGAATTCTGCATATAATTGTCTCAAAAAATTTGGCGTCATTTCTGAGGAGGTAGCAAATGGATTAGAGAACATATTTTTTTGTTTATGCACCTAATTTTGCTGCACCAACATTTAATACTCGGAGGATGAGAAATGGTAAGACGCAAATATGCCCTTGATTCAGAAATTTTGAGGGCGTTCTATCTTGAACAATTCACTTTAGTGAGTTTCTCCAAGCCCTTTTCATGTCGGTTTAGTGAGTTTCAATTTGAGGCATGGAAAGGGAAATTTCCCATGCCAATAGACAACTTGGTGACAACAAGGTCCTAGTAGTGTGAGGATCTAAATACATGCTCAATTTTGAATCTATATGCAAGGTTTTAATTTATTTTTAGAAGATAAGATTTCATTCCTTATAAGTAGATCGTTTTCAAAGTTTTGTTTTTGGTTAGTAACCCCCCCACACATACACACACTAATTCTTGTAAGAGCCATCAAGAAGCATTCAAGTAATTTCAAGAATTGGTGAAGAAGATACTATTGCAAGAACTTTCTTGGATCTTGACGGAAATTAAAGAAATCCAAATCCTAGTTATTTGAGAACCCTTCCCTGATTGTAGAATAAATCAAAGCACTAGGGATTCCATCATATGAAGAGCAGATGTTGGAACCTAAAATTGAATAAATTCTTGTATGTTTAGCTCCTTTGTGCACCCAAGAATATAAGAGCCAAAATTTTGAAGGTCTATAGGGCATAACAAGGAAGGACATGCAAATTGATGTTATTGATGGACATGAAAACCAAGAAATGAAGATTTATCAATGGACAAGAAAACCAAGAAATGAAGGATTACAATGGAGAATGGTTTCAATCCATTACCATGCCAAAGAATGACTCTTTTCTTCAACTCTTATTGTTACCAAATCAAAGGCATTGGTTGGTTCTTCATATCCATAAAATTGTTAAGGTATATTTTTCATACATGGATATGAATTTATTTTTTATTTTGTTATGTGTATGGTTGCATTGGAAGTATACCTATACTTGAGAAAGGGCTTGTTCTTTTCCAAGTAGGATAGGATTGTAAATCGTTATATCTCAATCAAATGTTGTATGTGGTAGTTTAAGTTTAGTGCAATAGTTTTAAGTATGTTGAATAAAGGATAAGGGACATTATCAAATAGAAAAGGGAGTTATTGAGAATACTTCAAATAAATCCTTTGGTTTTCAATATTCTCAAGGAAAATAATATCACCAATGATTATAATTAGAGATTATGGGGATTCTACATACTTTCTACACCTGTGCTAATCTAAATTTCGTAAGCTTCAGCAAGCTAGCAATAATGATTACAACATATGACTTTGTTCAACCTTATCAATGTCTAGGTGTACAATGTATTTGACATGTCCTTTTTCATGACCTCTTGAATTAGAAAATAATTCAATCACGTGGACAACTAGAAGAATTCACATTTTCAATTTGTAGAGATGTTTTGAGCAGTGAAACTATCACAGTATACATATCAGTAGTACCATTATTTCTAGTAACTAGTTCTCATTGATGAGCACTAGAAAAACCATGGGAAAACTTGTAGCTACCATTTATGAATTTTTCAGCATTTAAGGTCATTGGGTAGTAGCCAACTATTTCTTCTCAACATCATTTAGTCCAATAGCCTACAATTTCAAAATTAGAACTAGTACCAGAAGTGAGGTGAATTTCCCTACACGATGCATGAGTCAACAACATCCTCAAGGAAATAATTAGAAGTATTTAAGACGTAAATATAGAAAAGGTAAGTTTCTCTATCTAAGTTAATCATTTTAAATTTTGGAAAATCATGTTTTCACCCTATAAAATCCCATGATCATTTTGATTTGTCCTTCTATTCTATCATACTTAAAGTATTATGAATTTATTAAACTTTCTGTTTCAAAGCAATAATTGTTCAAAATTATGTTTTGATTCCCTTTTATTTAAATCATAGCACTTTTTACAAAAATATCTCCCAAAGTCATGATTATCTCGTACCATAATTATGTTGACAAAATTAAACCTTGTGGTTTTCGACCTATCCTTTTAAAATCATGATTAAAGTGATGTCACTTAGTTGTGTGTGAGTTGTGATTGAATCATGAAACGAGATTCAAATCGCAACAATATAGTATCACTAGGATTATAAAGGGCTGAAATCCATCATCTGAAACCATCTCTTTATGTCCTCCATCCTTCAATATTTTCTTAATTCCTCAATGATTTGTGTGTTGCATTGCAAACTGGTACATTTTTGGTAAGATCAACTCTTAGCAGGTGCAATGGGCATCATGAATAGAAGAAAGCTGAAAGGGGAAGAATATTTTCGAACACATCCAAAGTTTAGGGAATTATTCTAGATGGCTAGATGGCTTGCATTTTGTGAAATATTGGAGGATATCATGATAAATTTTCTCTAGGTTATGTAGGGAACTTTGATACCTAGAAAGTTAATATAGGAACTTTGAGATTCACAGTTTTAGAGGAGTGAATAACAGTGACAACCAACATAACATAGAAGGGAGAAACTAGTTTAAGGGTGATAAAATGAAAAACATAAATTGGGACCATTATTTTCTACAGAGTCATTGTAATTCAGAATGGAGTAAGGGCATTCCTAGGGTGTGTATTAAAGAGAAATGAAACAGAACCTTGGAGGTAGTTAAGAAGTTTATTAATTGTGAGGGAAGATACAAAGTTACCTTCCTCTATCATATGAGTTTTCTTTTACACATTAATAAAAAGTGGAAGATGGAACACCCCTACTACTTGTGGAAAAGCTTGATGAAAATATCCCACAATGTATAGGAAAGTCACATAAATATGGAGTGGAGGATCTTCCATCATGGGCTCATTGAATTACTTATATGTGCTGAGTTGAATAAGTAGGGCAGGATTTGGGAACAGTTTTTGTCCTTGAATGGATTTGAAGAAATAGAGCCTAAACTGAAGGAAGTTAATGAAACCATTTTGAGTAGTAAAAATTTTCTCACTAGGAAAAGAAGAAGGGGTCTACATGAGGTAGAAGAAGTTGAGGATCCTAGGAGTAGCATATAAAAGAACAAGTGGCATCACAACAAGGTTTGGGGTAAAGAAATAAAGTAAACAATGGAATAGGAAGCTACGCCTGAGATCGAGAAAATGGTGACTCACACAAGGATGCATCAAACATCATAAACATTAGAATGTGAGTAGAACGAAGAAGAGGTATTTATATTCAAAGTTGTGCCTAAACAACCTCGCATTGGATCCTTCTATGTCCCTATTTTCTCTCCAAATCCTAAAGAAGATAGTTATGAGGCAAGCACACATTCAATTGAATATGTTATTTTGGTTACTAGGAAATAAGGTCTTGAAGGTTCTAGTCATGAATATGAACCTGCTAGTTTTGAATAAGATAACTTTATTCTTGTTGAACCTTTTGTGTATTCTACAGTCGAGTCTTCTATAAAAACTAGAAAATGGTCTAAATTGAAGAAAAAGGAAGAGGAGATTCAAAATTAAAGGGTAGATAGACAGTTGATAGAGGATTCTATAGAGTCTAATTCTTTTGTATTGTTGGTATTTTTAATAATCTAGCATATATTTGTCTTTAATTTGAATCTACCAAGAATCAAGAGGGATCTAATTTTTTGAGTAAATTTTTTTTATCATAATTTTTTTACATTTTAGAGAAAATTACATCTAAGTTTGGTTGGATTTATGTTGGTTTCAATTTTTTTTATTTTATAAGGGGTCATAGATTTTTTAATTACTTTTGATTTGGTTTTAATTTTTTTATTTTATGAGCCTACATGAATTTATTTTTTTAGCTACTTTTTATTTTGTGTAGTGTTATGTTACTTACAGGGATGATTTTAAGGAACCATACTTATTTAAAAGTGTATAAATGTTGGCGAATCTTACCAATTCTTAAAACGCCAACTATAAAATGTTTGGCGATATTTTTCAAAAAATATTTTCATTTCCAAGGATTTTATGTCGTTTATATAATAATTTGGCGATTTTTAGGGTGAAAAAAGTTTACCCCATCAAAATTGGGCGAAACAGGGCTTCAAAAAATGCAAAATGGTGAATCTTTTTTTTGGAGAAAAACCCCTAAAAATAGCCCATGGGATAAATTTCGCCCCTAAAATTATCCCTGGTTACGTATGTGACAATATCTTCCCCATATTAGGCTATAGACCACCTCACATCTCTCAGTGCAATAAATGTTATATTTCTTGTACATTATTTTTTTAACGATTGTACATTGTAAGTTGGAGGGCCCCCTGTTTGGGCATGTGCAACATCTGATTCTTATGTATTTTAGTATGCAGTTTCCTTATGTTGTTTTCAGATTATGCTTTTAGTACATCTGCTTTAGATTAGTGGAGCTCCATGCTTTTTGGGGATTTATTGTTAGATGTTATTTTGCATTATGGAAGTTCATCGAAGGATTAGAGGATTAGGAGAAGCTTTGGTATTCATTTCTACCAACTTAAGTTTAGTTGAATTAGCTAGATCAAGTGCATCTTGTGTGAATTAGAAGGTTGATGTTGTTTACCACTAAGGAAATTCACTGAAGGACTAGAAGTTTGGAAAGTTATTTATGAATTGATCACAAAAACATACTTATTATGAGAGGTTGTGACCTATAAATTTTATAGCATTGAGTTGTTCTATTGTCCCAGTGAGAATATTTGGTCTTCATTTTGAGAAACATACATTCAATTTGGCAGATTAAGTTAAGAGTAGTTGCTTTACCCCTCCGCATATAATTCTCTCGACGAGTATGAATTTCTTGTGTCAGTTTCCTTGTTAGAACTGAGAATGGGGATAGATTATTGGGTAAGCCATTAATCGAATTCAAGTAATCCTTAAATTACTTGTCAATTGGGGGTCGGATAACCAGTGTGATAGTCAGTTGGTCAGATAGTTTACGTGGTCTAGTAACTTGACCTCTTATGTCAGTGTATCTATATCACCATGTTTGGTGGGTAAGTAGCGATTAAGTCATCCATCATTCTCGCATGGTGGAAGAAGAGTCGACCAATACCTAAGATGAAGTCTATCTTGAAGAGAGACATAATGGAGAGTGATTCTGAGTTTTTGTTTGTGGTTATGGCTGAAATACGAAGAGGAAATATGAGAGCACATCTATTATGTGTTCCTTTATTGTTTTGAGGCAATGGTATTGAAGTTAGATAGTTTTTAACATGTATCTATGCGCCCTGAATTCATGTGTATCCTCATGCTACAAGCCTATTTCCAAAATTGTCTGAATATGTCTAGCAAAGTGGTGAAGTTTCCTATGAATTCTTAGTTGCATGTCTAGAACTCTCGGTTCCTTGTTGAGTTGGCATGAGTATAGTCACCCAGTGTGAGTCCTATTGTAGGTCATTAGAGGAAATTTCAACTCAAAATGGGCCTCCTAAGAAAAATAATAGAATAGTATTTATTAATTTTGGAGGAAGAAAAGAAAAAAACTACTTTTTTGTTCGTATTTTCGACATATCTCCCTATGTTTTTACTCAAATTTTGATCAGGAGATCTCACTGGATGCGAGATTTAATTCCACATCCAACGAGTACCCACTTGACATACTTTTGATGGACCCTGCTACCCAAAAAACAAGAAATACCTAGAAAAACGTGATGATGTTTTCTAGGTATTTCTTGTTTTTTGGGTAGAGGGGTCCATCAAAAGTATGTCGAGTGGGTACTCGTTGGATGCGGAATTAAATCTCGCATCCAACGAGCTCTCCGGATCAAAATTCGACTAAAAACAAAGGCATATATGTCGAAAATACGAACAAAAAAAAGTAGTGTTTTTTATGATACCTATCCCCAAATTTATATTAAAAAATTGTTTAAGACCTATACGGTATTTCAAATTTAAATCAATTTCATTGGATAACACATGATGATATGGAATTTGAATTATGGTTAAAAGGACCATTTTGAGTTGAAATTTCCTCTAATGTGAGTGGTCTATTGGAAAGTGACTAGAGTGAATCACATGAAGATATTTGGTTGTGCGTAGCCAAGATTTGCATGCCTTAGGAAGACAAAACATGTAGGTAGATGATCTGAGGTTTGAGTGATATTTCTACACACAATGGAATATCACCCGAACGAAGATGACGCCTAAGGGATTGTTGAAAGGTGAAGGAGTACCTTCTTGGTGTTGTGTGAGGCGAGTAATATGGACCCCAATCTAGCCGAGTTAGTGGGAGGTGTCTATGATTCTGGAGGTAGACCAGACTTGACTGTTTGTCCCTTGTTTGGTTTTTCATGTAACCTTGAGATGTGGAAAAATTGGTGTTTAGTACCAATCGATTGGAATCCAAGAGTGGTGTAGAATTCAGAATTGGATAAGGATATTAGTGAAGGTTGTGACCTCCTAGGATAATAAGGGGGTTTGGGTGGCCTTTCTACACACGCAATGGAATATCACGTGAAGGAAGGTGACAGTTGAGGGATCATTAAGCAATGAAATGGTACCTTCTTGGTGTTGTGAGGGGTGGGGAATGTGAACCCCAAGCTAGTCGAGTCTACAAGAGGTCCTTGTAACTCTGTGGTGAATCACTAGTGTAGCATTCACCCTCTAGCACCTTGAAAGCATGTTAACCCAAGTTACAAAGGTTGTGTGGCTTGAATTTGAGTCTGTATGATGGTGGAAATCATGTTAACCCAATAGAGGTTTCCTTGGCTTGGATTCAGTTTGACTATGAAATCCTATTAACCCCACAAAGGATGGCTTGGCTTCGGATTTAGTCTTTGTGACTATGAACAATCTGTTACACCAATAAAGGCTTGCTTGGCTCTGGCTTTCTCCCTATTTGACTGTGCATCAGAATTGGATAGCTCCCCTTTCCTTAAGGAAATCATGCCAAGAGCGGAGGTGGACTCTTAGCAAAAATAGTATATGTTACACAAAGTGCCTACATGTTGCTTTTTGAGCACTTAGTTGGTCTACATTCAAGATAAATGTTTATATGATGTCTCAATTTTGTTATTTTGGTTCTTTGATAAAAATGCTGATCTAAATTTATCATAAAATTTATTATAAAATGCATACTGAAAAAAATGCTTCTAAATATGACTTGGCTTGACTCTTAATTAGAAGTAATCATGATCTTTTGACATAAGTAATCATGATTTTTGACATCCAAGTAATCATTATTTTTGATATTTTAAGTGTTGAATATGTGATATTCCACTTCATGAAATGCTTGCATAAAGACGGATATTTGCATTTGAAGTCTCATTACTCATGTAGAGCTAACTTTGTAGGAAGTCCCTGGTTTGTCATGACAAGACTGACTTTGTAGGAAGTTACTGGTTTGTCATGACAAGTTAAGTGCCACATGGTGGTTATCCAGCACGGTGGTTAAAGGCACTCACACAATGGATCTCGCAACGGTGTGGCAATCACACAATGGTTCGTGCAACGATCTGGCTTCGTGTGCTTAATTTATCTGCACGATACAGGATTGACTTGAAGAGTGTGCCAGGTTAAAATTAGTACGAGTAGCATTGCACATGGAGAACAAACAATATTAAAATGAAAACTTTCCATAGATTATGAAATAATAAAAGTATATTGACCTTCAGCTATCCAAAGATTTTACATCAAATTAACCCTGGCGCACTGGCGCTTGCCATCATTTTGAAAATCTTCGATTTCAAAAAGCAACCGATTTTGTTTTCCTTGGTTTGTTTTTTTATGTGGCAAACACTAATGAACTCTACCTTGGGGATGCCACGAACAGTGACCAATTAGTAGCAGGGTAGGGTTAGTTTTAGCCCTGCAAGCTCATCAAAAAGTTAATCTCAATTGTAAAGTTAAGCAGCTCTCACCGAATGCAATTAGACCTTCTCACAAACGTAACATGAGTCGAAGTTAGTTCTTCAGGAGATTTGTATCCAATTCACTCCTTTGTAGAATCATCCGAAACAGATATACAAACAACGTGGTATGGAATACCATCAGAATGAGCTCTAAAATCTCCTCAGACTAAAATGGCTTCTACTGTATCGTTAAATAGCAGGTTAGGGTTAGTACTAGCTCAAATTTTGTCAGCATGCAAGCAGATCAGGAAGTTAATCTCCATTGTAAAGTTAAACAGCTCGCACGGCTTGCAGGTTCTTCTCACATAGCACGAGAAGCTTGTTCTGCACAAGATTTATATCCATTTCACTCTTCAGTAGAATCATGACACACAAAAGTGCAATACGATCAGAATGTAAAAATTGTTGCACTCAATAGTTAAAACATGTCCTCTCCTCCGATCTAGCCACACACAGAAATCTCTCAAGAAAATCCATCTCACCTGAACGTGAAGGTAGACTTTGTTCTCGGAAAAGAAAGTAGAAGCATTGAGCAGATCGAGTCCCTCCTTTTCGACCATAAGCAAGAGCGTAGAAAACTGGAAACCATCGTTACAGGTGCAGATTGTAATCATAAGCTCTGAAGACCCGAACGGTGCATTTACTTTAACATCAGGAGGATGAGAAGAGCCCAAGGTTGGATTAGGGTTAGGGTCAACAAATTCTGCTTCCCCAGTACTTGCACATTTGGAGGTCTCTGAAGATTGTTTAGCGATGGACAATAGCTGATCACTCTGTTTGCCCAGTTTTTCGATTTCGTTGCGCTGTTCGGGAATGTATTTCAGAACTCGACAGACGGTATTTGGAATGCTTAGTTTCCTCTGCAAATACCCATTCAATTCTAGTAAGCAAAGCTGGAACATAAGGAAACTGTGCAGGCCAAGTCAAAGGCAGAAGAGAAGGGCCCTCAACATGATTGTTCAGAATATAATAAAGGAGATGAGATGTATGTCAGATTATCGTAATCAATTTTGGAAGGATTCAAGATTACATAATTGATTTATTGATAATGGTTTATAATATATGGCAACTGGAAGCAAATGACATCAAAATTGAAAATTGTATTATGGTTGTCAGGTTTCAGTGAATATAAGTAAAAATATGAGTGTTCTGGTGAAGAGATATTATATAAGAGTGTTCTGGGGAAGATATTATTTAAGAGTGTTTTGGGAATAGATATCAACTGTTTTAGTAATTTTGAGGTAGTCTTTGTGGAATAAACAATGGAGTATCTTTTATTACAACTAGTATTTTTTAATACTTTTATTACAATTAAATGATAGAAGGTTAATATTTATATGTTTGATTTTAATAAGCTAAATTTTTTTTTTTTTTCAATTGAAAAATAAATACAACATCTTCAAATACCTTTATTACAACTAGATTCTAGAATGATAACATTTCTACAATTCTAACTTAATATTAATAGAAACCAATATTTTCATTCAATCCAAAATAATTCTTCCAATACACAGAAAAAAATAACAAATTTCCCTTGACATTATTTTGGAGCTCAACAAAAGCACAAATTCATGGAGTACAGCAACATAAATCCATATATTTTTCAATATTTCTCTATACTGATTGAATAGATTTGGTAATTTTACTTTTGGATTTGTCCTTGACAGCAGCGATCTTAGTTTGGAGTAGAGAACATTCAATTTTTTTTCGCTTGTACCGTTCCCTCTCGTTATGAAAAGCCTTCCTCGACAAGGGCTTGGTGGGAAACGAATCCTCCCCATTGGGGTGCTCGGAATTTTCCAAATGAATCTGGTGGGTCTGTCCGAATTCCAGGACATCATCTTAAATTCCAAGACATCATCTTAAGGTTTCTGATCTAACTCATAAAAAATGAATCAAATTGACCAAAAATTGTAGATCTGACCATCAAAAATCAATAATCATGTCTTTTTCAAATTTCAACCAATTGCATAATCCCTTAAATCTTGATGAAAGAGAGGTAAAAACTGTCTAAAATTTATCTAAGAAGATTCCTAAGACATCTACAACAACAAAAATAAAATAAAATGACCAAAAATTACAAATTTGGCCATCAAAAATCAAGAACCATGCTTTTTTCAAATTCCAACCATATGCACATAACACTTCAAAATTATTCAAAAAAATCCATAATATTTGGCCAAAATGGATGAATGTAGACTATAAAATCAATTAGAGGACTTTCTAAGCTTTCCACAGCAAAAAAAATCACTCAAAATAGACAAGAATTGAGCATTTTATGACCAAAATACTAGACTCATATTGGGTCTCTATTCCATACTCGACGGTCACTACTATGTACCTACATGTTTTTTCAATGCCTATGAGACTGTCACTATTGCACACCCACAAATTCATAGATAAACCTCAGATCTCGCCCAAATCTATAAATATTAGGCTAGGTAAGGGCCAAGCTAGATTGGTTTGAGATTCTTGAATTGAATTCAAGTTTCAGAAGACAAAATAAAGCATGCATCAAAGGATTTAAAATTAAAGACACACCCAAACAAGGGGAAATTCTCAAGCAAACTAGTTTCAGAGAAGGCCCCCTTAGCTCCCCTATATGGTCATCATTATGTTAGTAGATTTGACCACAGGGACATCTTTACATCCTATCTATCCTTAACTACATGGAGGGTGAATCTTGCTAACAAAAATACATGTAATAAATGAAAACTTCCCAACTTTTCTAAACTTTTTCAAAGGAGAGATAAGGAGAGAAGGAAGAAGATTACCTCTTGAACTGTGTCATTCATTGAAGATCCTTTTTCTCCAGCCTCCTTAGCCTTTAGGCCTATTTTAGCATCGTGCTAGCTAGTTCCTTACCTCTAGATTTTAAAAGATTTAAAAAAGATTGAAATCTATATACCAAATATTGATAAATAACACATAAAAATGCATAGATTTAAACACAACATTGGGGGGAAATTTTAGCATCGTGCTAGCTAGTTCCTTACCTCTAGATTTTAAAAGATTTAAAAAAGATTGAAATCTATATACCAAATATTGATAAATAACACATAAAAATGCATAGATTTAAACACAACATTGGGGGGAAATCAGATTGCATCATATTAAAATGGGAGGAAAGTGATTACAACGCAATAATAGGTGAATCCTTTCTCCCTTGATCTAAACTATCCTCTTCCATCAATGCCAATGATCACCAAAGAAACTATGATGTGAAAAAGACACTATCTCTAGCTTCCAAATCCTACAACATGACTTTTCTTTTCTTCTTTGTCCTCCTTAATTCACCTCACATGCCTTCCATTTATAGGATTGGGCTTTGAGCATCCCATCCTTGATAATGAATGTGGGATTTAGGATTTTTGAAGGTTTTGATTATTGCCTTCAAAAAACCCACTTTTCATAGTTTTTGGGCATTTCAACTTGATTTTCAGTATTTCTAGGACAATTATTGCCCATATTAGGCATATTTCACTGTGTGAGTTATAGGAAGTAGGATTTGGCCTTTAAGTGGTCATGGACTTGGCCTCTTTAGAGCCACCTTATCTTCAAACATTTCTTCATTTGTGGAAGCAGTGGTAATTTTTTCAAAAAACTTCGACCCTCATGTTGTGGGCAAAGAAAAATATTGTTTTCAGACCAACACTCTCAAGGGTGTTAATTTTATTGTTAACAACACATGAAAGGGTGAAGAAGCTCGAGATCAATCTATGAGACTGCAGGTCTCTCCTTATTTTCAAATAGTGGGAGATCTTCAAACAACTAATCTCAAGAATACTATCATATATATTTTAGGATAATTATTTTGAAATTTGTAATAAGTAGAGACTCACACCTCATGTGAGAGGTTAGTCAGAATTACATACACTTTTGTAGAAGAATTGTTGTGATACATTACAACAGTTCAATTTGTATTTTGGACAATGATTTCTTAAAACATACAATGGAAAATTTTGTTTCATATCACCTGTGAGTTTATAGTTTAATTCAGCTCCTGTAAGATTCTTTGAGGTAGGCCCCCTCATTTTGTTGAGTAGGATTTTTGGGTTCATTCCCATTTTACTTTAAAATCATTTATGTGTTTTGATTAAGTAGATGGCTGCATTGAAATTTATCGTTGCTTTGATTTACAACTTAGATTGAAATTCGAGAAATTTCCTGTTTTCATCTATAGATTTGCATAAGTGTGTTTGTAGTTAAATTATATGGTGTCTTTAGTACTGTAGGTGCATTATGAAAAGAACAATTTAATCATATTTACATTTCCACGCATTAGAATAGTTTAGTCAACATTGTATTGTATTGCATTCTTGCTTTGTTTTAGATTAATTCCTTTTGTAAATTCTTAGACTAAAATATTTCAGCTTTCAAATAACTAATTTCCATTGCCTTAGATTAAAATTTCAAAGTATTTCTTAGAATAGAATTTGATGTTTTATTAGGTTATTCATTTCGTGTTTTCCTAATTCAATTTCAGATCAAATCATTTGTTTCATTAAGTAGATGCTTTTGTTAAATATATTTTCATGCTTTCATAGATTAGACAATTTTTATGCTTTTCTAGATTACATCATATCACTTAGAAGTCATTTCTGAATTTCATAGGATAATAATTTTAGAAAGGATTCTCTCAGCAGTTGCACATATAGTTCCTAGTGCCTCTTAAGTTTGTATGATCCATGGTCGATAATTAAAGTAGGACTCTTGAACTGTAAGCCTATAAAAAGGTAGGCATATCATTAGACCACCACTTTTTTGCACCATTTCTAGTGAGGTGCTAAAATTAGAAGAGAAGAAAATATTCTATTTTATAGAAAACCTTGAAAGAAAAGAAAAACAAAAAAAAACTCAAAACAAGAAAAAAAACATAGATTCAAAACCTAGATCTTGTTTAACGTAAATGCCTTGACAAATGAGGGACACATTTGGGCATTTTTTGCCTAACCACCCTATGAGTGAGACTAGCTCATAAAGCTTCAACTTTGAACTCTTCTACAACTCTGACAATGTTGATTCCATATATAATCTAGATCGTGATAATTTCTTTTCCAACTCTAGTTTTGTTACCACTATGGTTGATAAAGAAGAAGAACCGAAGGCACTATTCATCTTTCCTATTATCATATCTCAAGGGCATCCCTGAATTTCAAAAATCAATCCTCCCAAACTTCCTTGACTTGGCCTCAAAGGACCTTGATACCTTTTTTTTCAAATTTGAAATCATATGTAGATCCTTTGGTTACACAATAGATGCCCAAAAAATGAGACTATTTCCTTAAACTCTAAAAGATCTAGCACTTGGATGATTCATGAGCTTACAAGGAAACGACATTTTTATATGGGATCAAATGAAATAGACCTTCTTGGAAAAATACATGGATTATTGCAAAGACAAAGATATAAGAGATGGTATTTTTTGGATGCAACATGGAGTGAAAGAATCCTTGGAAGATTACGCACATTCCAACTCAACTATAAAATATCCATTAATTGTAGATTGGATTACTATTCCTTGAAATTGGTACTCCTCATAGAAGTAAAGGTGTAGTGGAGGCAATTTGGACCAAATGAGGCTACTTGGGAACTAGAGGGTTCCATGAGGCAATAATACCCATTTTTGTTTAGTTTTAAAGAGCACCGAGGATAGCGTTGTTTCAAGGTGGAGAGTACTATAATGTTCCTAGTTCTTAACATTGACATATGATATATAAATGATGTAATATCATTGATTATCATAAGGAACATGGTGAGTTGATCAAGGACAAGGCCCTACCATGGATTCCCATATATATGTGCGTATGTGTATAAGCAAGCAAGTATGGTTAGTGAACCATGCATTCGTAAAGCATGTAGTAGCATTGTAATGTGATGTAAAGGTGCATGATAATAACAAATATGCAACTAACTATGCAAGGAAATAAGAGCATGGGAAAATATTCTACAAAGGTTAGGGAGGGGTGTATTGAATCCATGAATCCAATAGATCGAATCCAAGTGCCTAAGAGAGGAGTGATGAGATGACAAATGCAATATTGACTCATCCACCCCAATCATTTAATGCTTCCAAGAGGAAGGAAGTTGAGGTAGTAATTATCTTTAGGAAAGGAAGGTGTGGGTCTTTTTGATATTGGAAATTGCCTCTCTATGTTTCAATATCTAATCTATTTTCCTCCTTTGTCATATGCATATCCATATATCTAAAAGTCTTGTTTAAATTTTCTCATCCCTTACATGTCGAGGTTAATAGGGTATTAAAATCCCCTCCTTAATGCGATTTTTCTAATTGTTTTTAATTATTACTTAGATATGGAATTTACCTTGTTTACTAATACTCTTGTTGGCTAAGGTTCTCTATTCATCAAGTGATAGTGTAGGTGACGACTACCAAAATTTTCCTAGCTTCCAGAAATCTACACCTAGAAATTCCATAGTTTCCTTTAAGAATCCTACATGCACGTTGAATGGAGGCTAAAACAAAGACTTGGGTTTTGATCACAGAATTATAAATATGGTTTTCTGATCGTGATTTCCCTCATTTGTTGGACTGAGACCCTTGGTTAACAAAGCTTCATCCAACACGACAGTCTTAGAAAGTTTTCAAACTACATGGAGGAAATGAAGATATTATCATTGCTTCGGTCATGAGAATATTTGTACTTTTAAGAAATCTTATATGATGGCTTACTTGGAATGAATCTATTATGTTAAAGGATATAAATCAATATTGAAAGACATGGGAACTAGTTCATACACAATCCCTATTATTTTATAAATACATGGATCTATGGTTGTGTAAAGGGGAGTGGGGCTAAGTTATATTAGCACAGATAGAGATTAGAGTAAATGGTATATATGTTGTTGACAGAGGATGCTAAAAACTCCGCTTTTGTATTGCTCATATTTTTAATAAAGAAATGATATTTTTCCTATACTTCATGTAGCAATGTGATGTAGTTTTTAATGTTTGCATATTCTAAGTTGGAGCCCCCCTTGCTTCGGCATGTGCAACATATATAATTCTTATTCATTTTAGTATATGATTAAATTATGTTGGTTTTAGATTATGATTTCAGTACTTTTTTTTTATTAGTCTCATTAGTGTAGCTCCATGTATTTGTGTGGGATTGATAATTAGATGTTATTTTTCATTATGAAAGTTCATCAAAGGATCATATAATTAGGAGAAGATTTGGTATTCATTTACACTAACTTTAATTCAATTGAATTAGGGTGAGTGCACAAAGATGAGGGTCTCTTTTGGCGCGTTAGATGCAATAGAAAACTGAAAAAACAGACATCCATCAACTTGCATGGATATTTTGAGACACTTACACAATGAATCTTGCGATGAGTAAAAAACAAGAAATGTAGGAAATTGAAAGACCTTTCCAAATATATAATTTTTTTATTTTGAAAATGCTGTTAACTATCTTAAGATAGATATTTTTTAACTGGCACTTTTTATTTTTTGGACAAATTATAAGGTAACTTACGAAAATTGGTATACATATAGAGAACATATAGTACTAGTGCACGACTATTTTTCCAATTATAAAAATAATATTTTTAATTTTTTTATTTATTATCTAAGAGATCAAACCTTGAAAATGGTACGTCAATTGTGGGTGCAACGTTTGAATGTCTTAATGCAATTATTTGGAAATGGGTTTCTTATAGCATGTAGAGCTCGGTGTTCTTTAGTGCACCATACATTTTTTTTTTAAAATGGTTGAGAAACGAAAGAGATATGGACGAAACACTAACAGTGTGTTTTTTGAGTTGAGGAGTGATGATAGAAGATAAATAAGAAAAAAATAGAAAAAATAATGTATTCTTGTTAAAATTTACATATTTGGAATCTGCAAAAAAAACCATATCTGTTTCTAAAATCTCATTAAAAATGGAGGTGTGCATCATAATCAGACGAACGGCTAAACATGAGCATATTGAAAATTTGGATATAATGTTGAATTAGCCATGGTTTATCATACTCCAAGGCATAGGCATGTTGAATCCGAAGCAAAGTATGAAGCAGACACATAGGCATAAGAATTCCATGCAAGCATGGGTCGAGGCTCGGCCTTATCATTTGGAGGGAACACATTTTTGAATTTAAACAAAACGGGAGTGTGCTTTATTGAAGTAAAATGGGAGCGCATTTTAGTGAAGCAAAACGGGAGCGTGTTTTAGTGAAGCAAAACACGCGCGTGTTTTTAAATACTATAATGAGTGCTTGTTTTGTCAATTATACTTTTATTATTTTATATCCCCCCTGACTCCCTTCTTCCCCATAACTCTTACTAACCCCCCTCCTCTTCTCCATACCTCTAATCCCCCGTCCTCCTCTCCCTACCTTTAAAATCCACTC
>LPNX011143605.1:188426-205926 GCA_001517045.1 Pseudotsuga menziesii
TTGCATGTTTTATTAAAGCAAAAAAGGAGCGCGTTTTATTGAAGCAAAACAGGAGCGCACTTTATTGAAGAAAAATGGGAGCACGTTTTATTGAAGCAAAATGGAAGCACATTTTAATGAAGCAAAACAAGAGCGTGTTTTATTGAAGCAAAATGAGAGCGCATTTTTGCAAGGTAAAACAAGAGCGCATTTTTGTGTACTATCCTAATTGGCATGCATGTTGGCAGCCTTGGGATTAGGCTTGGCAGGGTCGGGATTGCTTGGGATGATTTCTATTTTATGGATCAAGAGTGATTGACTTCATTCTACCATTGCATCTAAAAGGTCCCTCAACTTCTTGCACACACCCATTAGCTATATCAATTGCATTTTGTGTCAATTGGAAGTTTGATGTTTTTTACCACTAATGTAATTCACTAAAGGACGAGAACCTTGGCAATATATTTATGAATTAATAAAAAAAACATGATTATATGAGAGGTCGTGGCCTATAAATTTTATAGAATTCAGTTGTTATATTGTCCCAGAGTGAATATTTGGTGTTCATTTTCAACAACTTATATTCAATTTGGAAGATTAAGTTAGAGTAGTTTCTTACTCCTCCACATATTGTGTTTGTTCCTCAAAGTCTACAACACCATGGTTGGTGATTTGATGACGAGGAATTGTGCATAGAATTCTCTCAAAAAATTTGGCATCATTTCCTGGGAGGTAGTAAAGGGATTAGAGAACTTATTTTTGTCTGTTTATGCACCTAATTTTGTTGCACTAGCATTTAAGACTCAGAGGAGGAGAAATGGTAAGACACAAAGATGCCCCTACTTCAGAAATTCTGAGGGGGTTCTAACCTGACACATTCACCTTAGTGAGTTTCTCCACACCCTTGTCATGTTGGTTTAGTGAGTTTCAATTTGATGCATGGAAAGGGAAAGTTCCCATGCCAATAGACAACTTGGTGACAACAATGTCCTAGTAGTGTGAGGATCTAAATACATGCTCAATTTTGAATCTATATGCAAGGTTTTAATTTATTTTTAGAAGATAAGATTTCATCCTTATAAGTTGTGTGATTTCAAACTTTTTTTTTTTTTGGTTAGTAACCCCCCCACACATACACACACTAATTCTTGTAAGAACCATCAAGAAGCATTCAAGGAAGTTCAAGAATTGGTGAAGAAGATATTATTGCAAGAACTTTCTCACATCCTGATGGAAATTAAAGATAAATCCACATCCTAGTTATTTGAGAACCCATCCCCAATTGTAGAAGAAATCAAAGCAGTGGGGATTCCATCATATGAAGAGCACATGTTGGAACCTAAAATTGAATAATTTCTTGCATGTTTAGCTCCTTTTTGCACCAAAGAATATAAGAGCCAAATTTTTGAAGGTCTATAAGGCATAACAAGGAAGGACATGAAAATCAATATTATTGATGGAAACAAAAACCAAGAAATGAAGGATTATTGATGGACAAGAAAACAAAGAAATCGAGGATTATATTGTTGAATGGTTTCAATCCATTACCATGCCAAAGAATGACTCTCTACTTCAACTCTTCTTGCTACAAAATCAAAGGGATTGGTTGGTTCTTCATATCCATGCAATTGTTAAGGTATATTTTTCATACATGGATATGAATTTATTTTTTATTTTGTTATGTGTATGGTTGCATTGGAAGTATACCTATACTTGAGAAAGGGTTTGTTCTTTTCCAAGTAAGGTAGGATTGTAAATAGTTATATCTCAATCAAATGTTATATGTGGTAGTTTAAGTTTAGTGCAATAGTTTTAAGTATGTTGAATAAAGGATAAGGGAACTTATCAAATAGATAAAGGGAGTTATTGAGAATGGAGAATCCTTCAAATAAATCCTTTGGTTTTCAATATTCTCAAGAAAAAGAATATCACCAAGGATTACAATTAGAGATTATGGGGATTCTAATTACTTTCTACACCTGTGCTAATCTAAATTTCTTAAGATTCAGTAAGTTACAAATAATGATTACAACATATGACTTTATTCAACCTTATCAATATCTCGGCGTACAATGTATTTGACATCTCCTTTTTCATGACCTCTTGAATTAGCAAATAATTCGATCATGTGGATAGATAGAAGAATTCACATTTTCAGTTTGTAGAGATGTTTTGAGCAGTGAAACCATCACAGTATAAATATCAGTAGTACCATTATTCCTATTATTTCTAATAGCTAGTTCTCATTTATGAGTATTGAAAGACCCATGCGAAAACTTGTATCTACCATTTATGAATTTAAGGTTGTTGGGTAGTAGCTAACTATTTCTTCTCAACATCATTTAGTCCAATAGTCTACAATTTCACCATAATTAGTAATGGACTGCATAATTCAGCAACATCCTCAAGGAAATAATTAGAAGTCTTTAAAAGGTAAAGATAGAGAAAGTAAGTTTCTCTATCTAAGTTAATCATTTTAAAATTTTGGAAAATCTTATTTTAACCCTATAAAATCCCATGATCATTATGATTTGTTCTTCTATTCTATCATACTTTAAATATTATGAATTTATTAAAAAATCCGTTCGAAAGCAATAATCGTTCAAAAGTTATGTTTTGATGCCCTCTTATTTGAATCAGCGGCACTTTTTACAAAAATCTCTCCCAAAGTCATGACTATCTGGTATCATAATTATGTTGTCAAAATTAAACCTTGTGGTTTTCGGCCTATTCTTTTAAAATCATGATTAAAGTGATGCCACTTAGTTGTGTATGAGTTGTGATTGAATCATGAAAACATATTCAAATCACAACAATATAGTATCAATAGGATTATAAAGGGTTGAAAGCCATCATTTGAAACCATCGGTTTATATATCCTCCATCCTTCAATGTTTTCTTAATTCCTCAATGATTCGTGTGTTGCATTGCAAACAGGTACAATATTGGTAAGATCAACTCTTAGAAGGTGCAATCGGCGTAGTGAATATAAGAGAGCCGAATGGGGAAGAATATTTCCAAACACATCCAAAGTTAGGGAGTTATTCTAGAATTCTAGATGGCTTGCATTTTGTGAAATATTGGAGGATATCATGATAAAGTTACTCTAGCCTATGTAGGGAACTTTGATATCTAGACCATATATATATAGGGGATCTGACATTCATAGTTTCAAAGGAGTAAATAACAGTGAAAACCAACTTAAGATAGAAGGGAAAAAATGGTTTAAAGGTGATATAATGCAAAACATAGATTGGGACCATTATTTTCTACAGAGTCATTGTAATCCAGTTTGGAGTAAGGACATTCCTAGGGTGTGGATTAAAGAGAAATGGCACCAAGCCTTGAGGTAGTTAAGAAGTTTGTTAACTGTGAGGAAAGATACAGAATTACCTTCCTCTATCATATGAGTTTTATTTTACACCTTAAGAAAAAGTGGAAGATGAACCTTCCCTACAACCTGTGAAAAAGCTTGGTGAAAATATCCTAGAATGTATCTAGGCATGCCACGTAAATATGGAGTGGAGGATATTCCATCATCGACTCATTAAATTACTTATAAGTGCTGAATTGAATAAGCAGGGTAGGATTTGGGAACACTTTTTGTCCTTGAATGGATTTGAAGAAATAGAGCCTAAATTGAAGGAAGTTAATGAAACCATATTGAGTAATAAAACTTTGCTAATTAGGAAAAGAGGAAGGGGTCTACATGAGGTTGAAGACGTTGATGATCCTAGGAGTAGGATATTAAAGAATAAGTGGCATCACGACAAGGTTTGGGGTAAATAAATAAAGTAAACAATGGAATAGGTAGCTACCCCTGAGATAGAGAAAATGGTGACCCGCACAAGAATGCATCAAACATCACAGACATTAGAATGCGAGTAAAACGAGGAAGAGGTATTTATATCCAAATTTCTGTCCATACAACCTCAAACTAGATCCTCCTATGTCCGTATTTTCTATATAAAGCCTAAAGCAAATAGCCTTGAGGTAAGCACACATTCAGTTGAATGTGTTATTTTGGTTACTAGGAAATAAGGTCTTGAAGGTTCTAGTCATGAATATGAACTTGCTAGTTTTGAATAAGATAATTTGATTCTTCTTGAACCTTCTATGTATTCTATAGCTGAGTCTTATATCAAAACTAGAAAATGGTCTAAATTGAAGAAAAAGGAGGAGGAGATTCAAAACTAAAAGAAGACATTTAGGAGTTTGAAGTTTTAGATAAATATATTAAGAAGGAGAATGAAATCGTGAAGGAGAGAAGTGCTTGAATGCATGACAAAAATGAACATCTTAAGATTAAGTGCAAAATTTTGTTTAGAAAGGCACGAAAATGCTATAATCAACTAACCCATCTTAAGAAATGCAACATGAGTTTGAAATATAAACTTATTCGTCAACAACAACGAGATCAGGTAATATTAAACTTAGGTTACAACATCTTTCTTAAACTTGCACAATACATATAAGCAAAAGTCCTGCTACAATTTTGATACGTTTTTGGTTCAGATGTTTGTTCTCATGGGAAGATGCAAAGACTTTGGCGTGGGGAAGTGTTGAGCTTGGAAATTGTCTCCTTTTTTCCATATCTAATTTATTTATCTCCTCCATCATATGTATATTCTTATATCTATATATCATATTTATTGTTTTCCTCCTTTTCTGGTCCCTAACACATCAAGCTTAATAAGGTATTAAAAACCTACGTGGAGGAAACAAATAAATTCTTATGCCTCGAGTCACGAGAATATTTCTATTTATAGGAAATCTTATCTGATGACTCACCTGGAACGAATATATTATGTCAAAGGATCTAAATCAAGATTGAAAAACAGGGGAACTATTTCATAGAGAGCTCCTATTATTTCATAAATACATGGATCTCTTGGTTGTGTAAAGGGGAGTGGGGGGAGTTAGATTAGCATAGATATAGATTAGATTAAAGGGTAGAAACAGTCTTGACAGAGGATACTATAGACTCTAATTCTTTTGTATTGTTGTTATTTTTAATAATCCAATATAGATCCATATCTATTAATTCTTTTGTATTGTTGTTATTTTTAATAATTCAACGTAGATCCATATCTATTAAGCACCAATAGGGATCCAATTTTTTGAGATGTAAATTTTTTTTATCATAATTTTTTTACATTTTAGAGAAAATTACACTTAAGTTTGGTTGGATTCATGTTGGTTTTTATTTTTATTTTATTTTATAAGGGTCATGGATTTTTTAATTACTTTTCATTTGGTTTTAATTTTTTATTTTATGAACCTACATGAATTTTTTTTAGCTACTTTTTATTTTGTGTAGTGTTATGTTACTTATGTGACAATATCTCCCCCATAGTGAGCTATATAGCACCTCACAACTCTCAGTGCAATAAATGTTATATTTCCTCTACATGATTTTTTTAATGATTCCACATTGTAAGTTGGAGGGCCCCCTATTTGGGCATGTGCAACATCTGATTCTTATGTATTTTAATATGTGATTACCTTATGTTGTTTTCATATTATGCTTTCAGTACATCTGAGTTTGATTAGTGGAGATCCATTAGAGGATTAGGAGAAGCTTTGTTATTCATTTCTACCAACTTAAGTTTAGTTGAATTAGCTAGATCAACTCGAGCTTGTGTCAATTGGAAGTTTGATGTTGTTTACCACTAAGGAAATTCACTAAAGGACTAGAACTTTGGCAAGCTATTTATGAATTGATCACAGAAACATTCATATTATATGAGAAGTTGTGACCTATAAATTTTATAGCATTGAGTTGTTCTATTGTCCCAGTGAGAATCTTTGGTATTCATTTTGAACAACTTATATTGAGTTTGGAAGATTAAGTTAAGAGTAGTTTCTTTACCCTTCCACATATTGTATTTGTGCCTCAAAGTCTATGACACCCTCATTGATAATTTGATGAAGGGGAATAGTGCATATAATTCTTTCGACGAGTATGAATTTCTTGTGTCAGTTTCCTTGTCAAAACTGAGAATGGGGATGGCTTATTGGAAAATCCATCAGTCAAATTGAAGTAATCCTTAAATTAATTGTCAATTGGGGGTTAGACAACCAGTCTGATAGTCACTTGCTCGGATAGGTTACGTGGTCTAGTAACTCGACCTCTTATGTTGGTGTATCTATATCACCATGCTTGGTGGGTAAGTAGCGATCAAGTCATCCATCATTCTCACGTGGTGGAATAAGAGTTGACCATTGCCTAAGATGAAGTCTATCTTGAAGAGAGACATAATGGAGAGTGATTTTGAGTTTTTGTTCGTGGTTATAACTGGAAGACAAAGAGGGAATATAAGAGCACATCTATTATGTGTTCCTTTATTGTTTTGAGGATTAGAATGGTATTGAAGTTAGCTATATTTTAACCTATATCTATGCGCCTTGAATTCATATGTATTCTCATGCTACAAGCCTCTTTCCAGAATTATCTGAATATGTCTAGCAAAGTGGTGAAGTTGCCTATGAATTCTCGGTTGCATGTCTATAACTATTGGTTCCTTGTTGAGTCATCATGAGTATAGTCACCCAGTGTGAGTCATATTGTAGTTTGAGTGGCCTGTTGGAAAGCGACTAGAGTGAATCATATGAAACTCTTTGGTTGTGCACAACCAAGATTTGTATGCCTTAGGAAGACAAAACAAGTAGGTAGATGATCCGAGGTTTGGGTGATATTTCTACACACAATGGAATAGCACTCAGAGGAAGGTGACACATAAGGGACTGCTGAGAGGCGAAGGAGTACCTTCTTGGTGTTGTGTGGGGCAAGTAATATGGATCCCAATCTAGCCGAGTTAGTGGGAGGTGTCTGTGATTCTTGAGGTAAACCAGACTTGACTATTTGTCCCTTGTTTGGTTTTTCCTGTAACCCCGAGATGTGGAAAAATTCGTATTGAGTACCAATCAATTGGAATCCAAGGGTGGCATAGAATGCATGATTGGATAAAGATATTAGGGAAGGTTGTGACCTCAAGGAAGAATAACGGGGTTTGGCTTCCCTTTCTACAAACAGGATGGAATAGCATGTGGAGGAAGGTGACGGTTGAGGGATCATTAAGCAATGAAAGGGTACCTTCTTGGTGTTGTGAGGGGTGGGAAATGTGAACCCCAAGCTAGTCGAGTATACAAGAGGCCCTCGTAACTCTGTGGTGAAACACTAGTGTAGCATTCCCCCTCTAGCACCTTGAAAGCATGTTAACTTGACAAAGGTTGGCGTGGCTTGAATTTGAGTCTGTATGATAGTGGAAATCATGTTAACCCAATAGAGGTTTCCTTGGCTTGGATTCTGTATGAGTATGGAAGCCTATTAACCCCACAGAGGATGGCTTGGCTTCAGATTTAGTCTTTCTGACCGTGAACAACCTGTTAAACCAACAAAGGCTTGCTTGGCTCTGGCCTTCTATCTATTTGATTACACATGAGGATTGGATAGCTCCCCTTTCCTTAAGGAAATCATGCCAAAAAAGGAGGTGGACTCTTAGCAGAAATAGTATATGCTAAACAAAATACCTACCTTTGGGTGAAATGTTACTTTTTGAGCACTTCGCTGGTTAGAAAAGCTACATTCAAGATAAATGTTTATTTAATGTCTCAATTATGTTATTTCGGTTCTTTGATAAAAATGTTGATCTAAATTTATCATAAAATGCATACTAAAAAAATGCTTTTCAATATGATTTTTGATGTAATATCCCACTTCATGAAATGCTTGCATATAGATGGATATTTTCATTTGAAGTCTCATTACTCATGTAGAGCTAACTTTGTAGGAAGTCACTGGTTTGTCATGACAATACTTTGTAGGAAGTTACTGGTTTGTCATGACAAGTTAAGTGCCACATGGTGGTTATCCTGCACGGTGGTTAAAGGCAGTCACACAATGGATCGCGTAATAGTGTGGCTTCACGTGGGCAATTTATGGTGTGCGCAATTTATCTGCACGATAAAGGATTGAGTGGAAGAGTGTGCCGGGTTAACATTAGTATGAGTAGCATTGCACATGAGTAAAAAGTAGGGCGAGCAATACTCTACATGCAGCAGAGTGTTTAATGCTGCCATAGGGTCTGACATATCTAAATCGTCCGTGCGTTTCAGTTTTCCCGTCAAGACATTTTCGGTATCCATTTTTTAAGCAGTCATGCTCAATGCCCATCATCCATGAGGCCATGCCCATGTGAATGACCCATGGCGTCGTACTTAAACACATGGTGGTATGTGCCACCGTATCCAACAACTCCCGTACATACCATCCATCATTGCATGTCATCACATACATGTTAATTTGAAATTTGAATGCCATCGATTACATACATGTTAATTTGAATTTGAAATGGGGGGATTTATTTAAATTTTGAATTCAAAATAAAATGTTTTCCAACATATCTCGTTTATTCATTTCTTTGTAATGGATTTGTTGTCATATTTCGTTTATTCATTTCTTTGTAATGGATTTGTTGTCATTGGTGGGTTGTTTGTTTCTTGAGGGACAATCAACTGAAGCAAAGATATTCTCAGTGGATGCATGAAGTTTAAGAGATGACGGGGTTAGAGCAGGCGACAAAACTGCTCAATGGATGCGTGAAGCATACAGAGACAATTTCTTTTTTACCTATATTTCCACCAATGTTAACTTCAACATCATGCTTGAATGAATCTTAGCGATTACTAGGATTACTAAGATTACTTGAATGATGCTTGAATAAATATTATATGAATCTTAGCGATTACTAGGATTTAATGAGCTATCATTTCAAAGACAAATGGCATACAGTGTAATTGTGCTTAACAAGCTATCCCATTTCATGTTATGTAGTATATTTTCATTGAATTGAAATTGAATCCTGATCTGAAATTTGCTATTAGTGCTAGAGCTCGAGTAAAAAAACCATGGCGATTATCTTGAAAACCATGGAGAATATCTCAGAAAAGTGGAGGAAGATCTCTCGGTTTGAACTTGCCAAAGTTTCAATATCGTCAAATGTTTTAACTTTCATATTGAACATTTTTTTAATAATGTTTGGAAAGTGACATATAAAATGAATGACAAAGTTATGCATGGCGTATAGTGATATATTGACAATTAACTTGGTTAATGTGGATTACAAAAAATGTGGCTAATGAAAAGGTTGAAACTCCTTTATAAAATAATGTGGATAATTATGAAATAAATTATAAAGAGGTTATTTTTATATTGTTGATTGCATAGATTATTAAATTTAGTAAAAATGATTTTTTTATTAAATGACAAATTTGTGCAAATGAATTTTTTTATAAAAAAATTATTTGAATTTTATATTTGATAAATTTGTAATTTTTTTTATAAAGATGTTTTTGAATTTTATATTTATTAGATGACAAACTTATAATGGTTTATGTTGGATTTTTTAAATTAAAAATACAAAGTTTAAAAAATGTTTTTTTCACATAAATACTAAGTAATGGTTTTTTTTGGTACGGAAATATAATATAAATATAACATTATGGTCTTTTCTTTGTGTGAGATAAATATATGATTTGGATTAAAAAAAGTTGATTATATGTTTTTGCATTTATAAATGGGTTATGAGTTGTATATTGTTTTTCTTCCTTTTATTTTTCTTTATGAGTTGTATATTGCTTTTCTTCCTTTTATTTTTCTTTATGAGTTGTATATTGTTTTTCTTCCTTTCATTTTTCTTCACAAACTTTGTGAGTGCAGTTATAAGGTGTTTTTTGAAAGTATAAGGAGAATCCAAATTGAAACTAAATAAATTTTATTTTATTTCCTTGAGTCTTAGAATTTCCCAAAATTTAATAAGGGGGTTTGCCAAAAATGTGTGGGAAACATGGTGTTTATTGGTCTATTTGATTGCATTAGTTAAAAATCTTGCTTATATTTTTCTTTTTCACAAAAAAAAACCTACTTGCATAATGTAGCATAAGACAATCACATAAAGGAAATCCAAGGAACAAATAGTTTGCACTTTAAGTGTTGTATTTGTGATCACATGGTTGACATATATTGGAGTTATACGTTATAGGAATTGGAATTGTTAGATTCATGTATTATGTTTAAGTTCTTGGATGGAGCTTCATTTATACTTATTCTTTACAATGGATTCATGTGGAATTCTTTGTTTGCATTCATATGTTAGGAAAAATCGACACCAAAATGTCATAATCTCATATTCTATCTAAATAAGTAAAATGCCTTAAGTATTTTTTATAGCTTTAATAATTATTAAATAACATTATAGATTTTTTAATGAAATAAGTTAAAATATGGTTTTGTACTTGTGTAAAGTAAAAAATAAACCTTGTTTAAGTGTGAATATTTGTTGTAATTTTTGTGAAAGAATTATGAATATTTGATGAGTAACATCTCCAATTTTTTTAGAAATAATATATATATATATATATTCTAACCTAACTATATTTATGCGGGTTAAGTGAACATACGCAACCTTTTATTGATGTATTTCCATTTGAACACTAAAGGCCTTATTATGACAGAATGCTTATCTTCACCAAAACTATTGTGTGACCGTGACTGTTTTTTTCACGATAACACTTAAATGACGATAAGTTATTATAGGAACGCCACAATTATTTTTTGTTAGTTTAAGTTGATATGATTGGGCCTTGTTATACTTTGAATGTTGTTTGTCCCTAAAAACTAAGAGCTGGGAAGGTGGGCATGGGTCTTACTTAGCTTTATTGCTAAAGCATTCTTATGTAACTTTTTGTAGGTGAGGACGACATAGGTTCATATCCTCTTAGCTATTGCAAGGTCCTAAGCTAGGACATTCAACGGAATATTTAAGCAAAAGTATAACAAAAAAGGGATAAGGGAAAACAACATTATCCCTACCATACTGTATAAGTAGGTAACAGGAAATATTTTATGGCAACGATGAAAACAAAGGTTTGGAATTGAATTGATTTTATGGTTAAGTTCTTGGACTAAATGTGACCATGTGCAAGCCATGTGATGGCTTTAATGTACCAATTGGCGGGAATACAAAGTCACATCCTAAAACCATAAGGGTTTAAATGTTCCTAGGTTTTTGTGAACGACCTATTTTTGCGTTAATTTCTTGTTTTTCAAACATTGTGGAGAGAACAGAGGGGAGGAGAGCCGAACCTTTGGCCTCATCCTTCTGCCTCTAGGTTATCGACATCATCCTCAATGTGTCACTATTGCATCAGTTTTACTATGCAGAGCTTGGCTCATGGCCCATATCCTCGTTTCCTCTCCGCAAAGCTTGGTGGTCTAAAATGTTTTCTCTGTCAACGGTTTTTGGAAAAGAGACCATGAAACTTTCACTGCCTGCTCAGTCTAATGCAAGGTATGTTTCCTTCTATTTGGTTGTTTTACTATTCCTTATGATGATAAAAAATAATTTAAACTCCAACGTTTGATCTTGGTTTGTTTTAAAATGTTCAGGAGATTTGGTTTTGGTCTGCTGCACTGGTTTTATTTTCAAAGGTCTCGTGTTGATGGCAAATTAGGTCCTCGTAAGACCTGTTCCCTTAAAATCCTTGTGGCTCTATGGCTTATGGGATTGGTGGCTTGACCTACGTGCTCATGGCATGGACTGGAGATCTATCTTTGCGTTTTTCCTATGCGATAATGAAAGTGGTAAAATCTCTTTGGTAGTCATGAGGCATTTACATTTTTGCAATTGTAAAGGATCGTCGACCGTGGAGTCGAAGTGACTGTACAACAAATGTTTAGTTTGAACATTGACAGGGTTTAGGTTTTAATTTTAAGTTGTAAATAACAGTCCTACAATTATCTCTCCAAAATATAATTTTTGCTTTCCTTACGAAGAAACCCGTGAGGGATTTTGTTGATATACTTATATAAACATGTTTTGTTTAATAGTTCAGTAACTTTGTTTACTTATATAAAAATATTACGACCATGAGGCCATTACCCTATTTCATTTTTCTTTGAAAATGGTCATGAAGGTTATGTAAATTTTGTAGTAGATACGTAAATCAATTATTATGCCAAGAGGTTGTTGCTCTTGTTTTAGTTATATATTATTGTTTAGATGTATGAAGACTCTTATGTGATTCGAACTTGGTAGTTTGTAGTTGGATACGAACTATGGGATTCTCATATACAGAAGAGAGCTTCGGTATATGGACAGTTCTACCTTTCGTAAATGCGCATATATAGAAGGAAAAATGTGCATTTATGGAAGGAAAAATGTGCATATACGAAATCTCTCTTCCGTATATGCACATTTCTTCCTTCTGTAAATGCGCATATACGAAAACTCTCTTCCATATATGTGCATTTATGCCTTTCGTATATGCGCATATAGGAAATAAAGAAATGTGCATATAGGAAAGAGAGCTTTCGTATATGCACATTTCTACCTTTTGAAAATGCACATCTACAGAATGAAAAATGCGCATTTACGGAAGGAAAAATGTGCATATACGGAAGCTCTCTTCTGTATATGCACATTTTTGCCTTCCATAAATGCGCATATACAGAAGAAAAAATGCACATATACAGAAGCTCTCTTCTGTATATGCACATTTCTACCTTCTGCAAATGCACATATATAGAAGGAAAAATGCGCATATACAAAAGCTCTCTTCCGTATATGCGCATTTCCCTCCTTTTGTATATGCGCATTTCCTCCTTTTGTATATGCGCATATATGGAAGCCAAAAATATGCATATATGGAAGAGAGCTTCTGTATATCCAAACTTCTACCTTTCGTAAATGTACATATAATGAAATAAAAATGGACATTTTCGGATGGAAAAATGCGCATATACCGAAGCTCTCTTTCGTATATGCGCATTTCTGCCTTCTGTATATGCGCATATACCGAAGCTCTTTTTCATATATGCGCATATCTGCCTTATGCATATGCACATATACAGAAGGAAAAAATGTGCATATACGGAAGAGATCTTCCATATATGCGAATTTTTACCTTCTATATATACGCATATACGGAAGGAAAAATGCGCATATATGGAAGAGAGCTTCCGTGTATGTGCATATATGGAAGAGAACTTCCGTATCTACACATATACGGAAGGAAAAATGCGCATATATGAAAGAGAGTTTCCGTATATGTGCATTTTCCTTTTGTAAATGCGCATTTTTTCCTTCTGTATATGCGCATTTGTGAAAGGTAGAAATGAACACATACGGAAGCTCTCTTTCATATGTACGCATTTCTTCCTTCCCTATATGCGCATACAAAAGGTATAAATGCGCATATACGGAAGAGAGCTTTCGTATATGCGCAATTTTCCTTTTTTATATGCGCATTTACGGAAGCGAGCTTTCGTATATGTGCATTTTTCCATATGCATATTTGCGGAAGGCAGGAATGCGCATATACAGAAGCTCTCTTCTGTATATGCACATTTCTGCCTTCCGTAAATGCGCATATACATAACGCAAAATGCGCATATGGAAGTTCTCTTCTGTATATGCGCATTTCTGCCTTTCGTAAATGTGCATATACGGAAGGAAAAATACGCATATACGGAAGCTCTCTTCCGTATATGAGCATTTCTGCCTTTCGTATATGTGCATATACAGAAGGAAGAAATGCGCATATACGGAAGCTCTCTTTCGTATATTCGCATTTCTGCTTTTCGTAAATCTGCATATACAGATGGAAAAATGCACATATACAGAAGCTTGTAAGCTTCCGTATATGCATATACGGAAGCTTGTTTCTGTATATGTGCATTTTTGCCTTGTGTAAATGCGCTTATATAGAAGGAAAAATGTGCATATACAGAAGCTCTCTTCCGTATATGTGCATTTCTTCCTTTCATATATGCGCATATACGAAATGAAGAAATGCGCATATATGGAAGCTCTCTTTCATATATGTGCATTTTGTCTTTTGTATATGCGCATATACGGAAACTCTCTTCCATATATGCTCATTTTTCCTTCTGTATATGCACATATATAGAAGGAAAAAATGCGCATATATAGAAGCTCTCTTCCATATATGTGCATTTTTCCTTCTGTATATGAGCATTTACGGAAGGGAGAAATGTGCATATACGGAAGAGAGATTTCGTATATATGCATTTTCCTTCCGTATATGTGCATTTTTCCTTCTATAGATGTGCATTTGTAAAAGGTAGAAATGTGCATATACAAAAGCTCTCTTTCGTATATGCGCATTTCTACCTTCCATATATGCGCATATACGGAAGGCAGAAATGTGCATATATGGAAGAGAGCTTTCGTATTTGCACATTTTTCCTTCTCTATATGCGCATTTATGGAAGGTAGAAATGTGCATATACAAAAGAGAGCTTCTGTCTATGCGCATTTTTCCTTCTGTATATGTGCATTTACAGAAGGAAGAAATGTGCATATACGAAAAAGAGCTTCTGTATATGTGCATTTCTATCTTTCATAAATCCGTATATACAGATGTAAAAATGCACATATACGGAAGCTCTACCTTTCGTAAATGCGCATATACAGAAGGCAAAATGCGCATATACAGAAAAGAGCTTTCATATATGCACATTTTGTCTTATGTATATGTGCATTTACGAAAGGAAGAAATGCGCATATACAGAAGAGAGCTTCTGTATATGTGCATTTTTCCTTCTTTATATGCGCATTTACAGAAGGAAGAAATGTGCATATATGGAAGAGAGCTTTCGTATATGTGCATTTTGCCTTCTGTAAATGCCCATTTTTCCTTCTGTATATGCGCATTTATGAAAGGTAGAAATGTGTATATATAGAAGCTCTCTTCTGTATATGTGAATCCCATAGTTTGAATCCAACTACCAACTACCAAGTTCAAATCTCATAGGAGTCATTATACATCTAAAAAATAACATATAACTAAAACAAGAGCAATGAACTCTCAGCATAATAATTTATTTACTTATCTACTATAAAATTTACATAACCCTCCCGACCATTTTCAAAGAAAAATGAAACAGGGTAATGGCCTCACGGTCGTAATATTTTTATACAAGTAAATGAAGTTACTGAACTGTTAAACAAAACATGTTTATATAAATATATCAACAAAATCCCTCACAGGTTTCTTCGTAAGGAAAGAAAACATTACATTTTGGAGAGACAGTCATAGGACTATTCTTTACACCTTAAAATCAAAACCTAAACCATGTCAATATTCAAAATAAACATTAGTTTCATAGTCACTTTGACTCCACGGTCGAGGATCCTTTACAGTTGCAAAAATGTAAATTCCTCACAACTACTAAAGAGATTTTACCACTTTCATTACTGCATAGGACAAACACAAATATAGATCTCTAGTCCATGCCATGAGCACGCGGGTCAAGCCACCAATCCCATAAGCCACATATCCATGGGGAGGTCTTATGAGGACCCGATTTCCCATCAGCGTAGAGACCTTGAAAATAAAATCAGCGCAGCAAACCAAAACCAAATCTCCTGCACATTTTAAAACAAACCAAGATCAAACATTGGAGTTTAAATTATTTTTTATCATCGTAAGGAATAGTAAAACAACCAAACAGAAGGAAACATACCTTGAATTAGACTGAGCAGGTAGTGAAAGTTTTTTGGTCGCTTTTCCAGAAGACGTTGGCAGAGAAAACATTTCAGACCACCAAGCTTTGCAAAGAGGAAACGAGGATATGGGCCACGAGCCAAGCTCTGTATAGTAAAACTGATGCGATAGTACACGTTGAGGATGATGCTGATAACCTGGAGGCAGAAGGCTAAGGCCGAAGGCTCGGCTCTCCTCCCCTCTGTTCTCTCCACAATGTCTGAAAAAAAGAAATTAATGCAAAAACAGGTCATTCACATAAACATAGGAACATTTAAACCCTTAGGGTTTTAGGATGTGACTTTGTATGCCCACCACTTGGTACATTAAATCCATCACATGGCTTGCACATGGTCTCATTTAGTTTAAGAACTTAACCATCAAATCAATTCAATTCCAAACCTCTGTTTTCATCGTTGCCATAATATATTTCCTTTCACCTACTTATAGGGTATTTTAGGGATAGTGTTGTTTTCCCTTATCCCCTTTTTGTTAGGCTTTTGCTTAAATAATTTGTTGAATGTCCTAGCTTGGGACCTTGCAATAGCTAAGAGGATATGAAACTATGTCATCCTCACCTGCAAAAAGTTACATAAGAATGCTTTAGCAATAAAGCTAAGTAAGACCCATGCCCACCTTCCCAACTCTTAGTCTTTAGGGACAAACAACATTCAAAGTAGAACAAGGTAAATCATATCAACTTAAACTAACGAAAAATAATTGTGACGTTCCTATAATAACTTATCGTCATTTAAGTGTTACCGTAAAAAAAACAGTATATCACACAATAGTTTTGGTAAAGATAAGTATTCTGTCATAATAAGACCTTTAGTGTTCAAATGGAAATACATCAGTAAAATGTTGTGTGTGTTCACTTAACCCGCATAAATATAGTTAGTTCAGAAAATAATTTTTTATTTTTTATTTTTTTAATTTCTAGAAAAATTGGAGATGTTACTCATCAAATATTCATAAATATATCACAAAAATTACAACAAATATTCACACTTAATCAAGGTTTATTTTTTACTTTAGAAAAGTACAAAACCATATTTTAACTTCTTTCATTAAAAAATTTATAATGTTATGTAATAGGGTCTGTACAAGAAGTTCTCGTCTCTTTTGGCGCATTAGATGCAATACAAAACTGAAAAAACAGACATCCATAAACTTGCATGGATATTTTAAGACACTTACACAATGAATCTTGCGATCAGTAAAAAACAAGAAATGTAGGAAATTGAATGACCTTTCCAAATATATATATTTTTTCTATTGAAAATGCTATTAACTATCTAAAGTTAGATAAATTTTAACGGGCACTTTTTATTTTTGTGACAAATTATAAGGTATATGTTTTTGTGGGTGCAGCGCCTGAGTGTCTAAATGATGGAATAAACTTACGAAAACTGGTATACATATAGAGAACATATAGGACTAGTGCAAGACTATTTTTCCAATAATAAAAATAATATTTTTAAATTTCTTTTTAATTATCTAAGAGATCAAACCTTGAAAACGGTACGTCATTTGTGGGTGCAGCGTTTGAATGTCTTAATGCAATTATTTGGAAATGGGTTTTTAATAGCATGTAGAGATTGGCGTTCTTCAGTGCACCATACACTTTTTTTTTAAATGGTTGAGAAACAAAAGAGATATGGACGAAACACTACCAGTTTGTTTTTTGAGTTGATGAGTGATGATAGAAGATAAATAAGAAAAAAATAGAAAAAATTATGTATTCTTGTTAAAATTTACATATTTAGAATCTGCAAAACAAACCATATTTGTTTCTAAAATCTCATAAAAAATGGAGGTGGGCAGCATAATCAGACGAACCACTAAACACGAGCATATTGAAAATTTGGATATAATGCTGAATTAGCCATGGTTTATCATACTCCAAGGCACAGGCATGTTGAATCCGAAGCAAAGTACAAAGCAGACACAT
>LPNX011143605.1:210926-249260 GCA_001517045.1 Pseudotsuga menziesii
ACATCATCATCATCATCCTCATCATCATCACCATCAACATCATGAACATCATCATCATTCATCCTCATTCTCATCATTGTGTGTAATTTATTTAAGTTTACTTTCTCCTTATAAATTGGATTTTGGATTACTAATATAAAATGATTTTATTATATCTTCTTACTTCATAATCTATTTTCAATTATTTATGAATAACTAGTCATGGAACATAAAGTTTAAATTTATCTTTTTCTTATAAAAACAATAATAGTTTAAATAATTTTTCTATATCTTTTTATTTCATTTATTTATAAATGAATATTACCTCACCATGTTTTAAAATTTAAGTATGTCACATTTTTAAATGATAATCTTTAAATCACTACATCTAATGATTTTAGTTGATATTGTAATTACATTTAGCCGTGCACCCACCCCATTAACTGTGCTTGAACATATCGCGTGTGCGTTTTGCTTATACAAATCGCGTACGCATTTTGGTTATACAAATCGCGTGCGCGTTTTGAGACTGTTAATACAGTGAATTGTCATTGTCCGAGAGCAACTTTACTGCGTTTTTATGAAATTTTCGATTAGCACATATTATTTTTCAAGAGCACAAGCCTGCCTGTGGAAATACTCACAATCTACACCATCTCCATCATTCTTTTTGTTATGCAGGTGCAGCATTGATGACATCTTCCATGGTTGAGGAGCACACAGGAAAAGATATCAAGCTTCAATGTCATTTCATGGTGATGGTGGATATAACTTTCATTTGCTTGTTATTTAAGAGAAATATGAACAATTGAGAAGGAAGATTGAAGCACCTTGAAGGATCAATAGTTATAAAGCAAGTTAAAGGTTTGGAAGCTTGTAATTGAGGAGCAACAAAAACAAACTATATTGACATTGATCATTGTGGTGATGGGGAATGTACGTAACCGAGGAAGAAAATCAGCAAGGAAGAAGAGACCTCAAGAAGTCATCGAAGAAGAGAAAGAAAAAAAAAGAATAGACATGATGAATCGGAGGTTTTCTTTGGAAACTAATCCAAATCCAATTATAGAGGATACGGCGGTTCATCCTATTAATCCAGCCCAAGAAAAAATGAATCATTCACTAGAGGGACCTTCAATTTCCACAATAGTTGTTGAATAAGTACCCCATGGAAGTATTCAAGAAGCAAAATGTAGGTGCTCATTAGGGGATGTTTCAAATCCCACATCAAGTCAAAGTGAGAAGTTACCATCTCAAGACGAATATCATGAAGAGGCGGTGTACATGGAGCCTACTGTTGAAGAGACGTTGGACATGGAGCCTACTGTTAAAGAAAAAAATATTAATCGGATCATCGATGAGGATGTTGGACTTCCACCATCCAACTACCAGGAAGAGAGTGAAGGACAACAAGTTGCTACTGAAACGCCGAAGCGTATTGTTGATGCCCTAGATGATAGAAATCCAACCCCCTTACCTCCATTAGAAAGCACACGTCGAAATTAGAGAGAATTTGAGGTAAAAAATGGGCCTCCTAAGAGATGTACTACAAAAATATAAGATATATTAAAATATTATGAGTTAGGGGTTTTATGGGGTAGGTATATATGACAACTCACCTCCTACACTACTTTTTATGCACAATATAAATAACCATAGTTGATTTACTTTTCTAAATTGACTATAAATAAAATCAATAAAATAACTCTACAATGATGTGACTAAGATTCATTGTAAATTCCCAAAAATTTATTGTCCTGTAGCATTTATTTGTCTTGAACTTGTAAATAAAATTAAAAAAAAATTAATTTAATTTATATGCATAACTAACATATTTTTTTCATATAAATATCATTCATGAATTTAATTTATTTTAAAAGTACAAGATTGTATATGTATATATATATATATATATATATATATATATATATATTAGTTTGACATTATGATATTAAATACAATTGAGTGAATATATAATTTAAAATTAAAAAACATGAAAATGACAATATATTATTTTATAAACAAATGTGAAAAGACATTTTTATGAATTATGAGTACTTTACTTGAAAATGACAATAATATTATTTTATGAGAAAGTGAATTGTGAGTATTTTACTTGAAAATAACAATAATATTATTTTATGAGAAAGCGTGAAATTACTTTTATTATGAGTACTTCACTTTATGACTTAAAAGTACTTGTACCACTACCTTGGTTAACTATGGGTTTTCATCCACCATAGAAAATGTGACAAATAAACATTCTTAACTCATGCAATGCCACCTCAACCATGGGGGATGATGTCATCTACTAGAATGTAATTGGTTGATTTTTATAGTACATTTTGGTCCTTTTGAGGCCCATTTTTTACCTCAAATTCTCTCTAATGAGAACTTCGAAGCGTATACAAGTTGATGAAGGACTCCTCAATTCCATTGAAGGTACGCTATCTAAACGTAGTATTGCTTATCAAACTCAACAGATACTAAATAAATATTTTGTTTCTAAATATGATGGAGATAAATGTAGATTATTTTTATCATTGTTAAAATCTAGGGGCTTGAATATTGTTAGGAAATCGTTAGGGATAAAGATGATAAAGCCTTCTAGACCAAGTTCTCATATAGTTAAAAACTTAGTAGATGCCTTTGGTAAAATTGGTAAGAACACAAGGTCAAAGGACCGCAATGTGGCTCGTCATGTGTTGTCACAAGCAATTGTAAATAAGAACACCAGGGTCCTTCGTTTTCTCAAGCCTACATCTAAACTAGTTAATTTGAATGTAAAACCCCTTCGTAGGTATTCTATTAGAAGAGAACATCTTGACACAACCACCCAGATAGATTTTTGGGCCTTTATTGGTCGGTTGCCACGTCGTGACATGAAGCTAGTTGATGCAGTAAAGGGACTAGTGCAGAGTTTTTGGCATGATCACACAAGGCCTTCTTCAAATCGGAAGGATGTACTAAAACTGAGAAGGGGTTCAAAATACCGTGAACCACATATTAAGCATCTTCTTGATATAACACAAACAGAACTATACGAGAAATTTAGGAATGAACATAGACAATTGAATTTGGGGAAAAAATATTTTGAGAAATGTAAGCCCTGGTATGTTAGAATAAATACTCTTCGTAACACTTGTTGTTGTAGATACCATGTAGAATATGACTATTACTATGAAACATTTTTGTACATTTGTCGTGTGTTGCATACTAACCATGTGCATGATTGCTCCTTGACAATACCACTGACCTCATCAAGAGAATTCATTCATAGTATCATGTGCAATAGACCTGAGGGGCAAACTTATTATGAAAAATCCTGTTTGGATGGAACTTGCTCCAACTGTGCTGGAATGACATTATTGAGCCAATGTATGCACGAGACTAGAGACAATGAATTTGGGAATATGGTTACAAACATGAAAAGTTTCAAATATATCAGCTATGAAATAGTCCCAGGGAAAGAAAGCAAAAAAATACAATTGGTGACATCTCAGGTACATGCATTTATCTATAAAATTATGTTTGAACAGTTGCATTTCATTACTTACTTACAAAAAAACCTGATATTGAGATCATTTTGTGTCAACAGGTACAAGTTAGTGTCTTCATCAATGAATTTATTGAAAAGACACGTCAATATGTTCAGCATGTCCACTTGGCATGATGGCAGGATGAGAAGTTTAGAATATGCAGTGATACATTTCCTCGTGGTACTATACTTTCAGTTGTTGATTTTGCCGAGAACTACACTCTGCAACCTCAAAATGAGATCCAAAGTCAGTATTATCACTCTNNNCTGTTCCTGGCATTCATGGCTTTCATTCGGTTCGAAGTTCTGATAACCCAGTATTTGAAATTTGGACCAGAAAACTCGCTTGTTTTTGCCCGCCTTGCTGTGATGGTGACTGGGATGTGTGTGAATCATTGGATTGGGTTGATGGATGGGATCACATATCACTTCCACTTGATCAACATGCAATTGTTGAGTCAAATCTGTTGGAAGAAGACCAATAGTCTATTTCTATAGATTTTGATCATGTATCAGACCTTGTACAACCTGGTATGATGCATTTCCTTAACATTTTTTTGTTAAATTTACGTAGTCTTGAAACTCACATTAATGGCCTTGTATCACATGGAAAATATTTGATCATATACCTATAATCATACTATGCAGGACACATATACGTAGTGGTTGCCTCAAAAGATAGTGAATGGGGTGGTGATTACTGGTTGGCACGTTGTATAGAGGGAAAGCAAACCCTCATTATGTCCACGATTGATGATGAAAACAACCACTTCCCCATTGGGTCTATGGTTGTTAAAGGTGAATACCTTACACATGACAACAATGCAAGAAAGAAGGGTGGATATGTTTACAGGGATTACAAACCAGGTGCAAGTGTGTATCACTTTACCAACTTAATCATTGGTACAAACCTCCAGGTACGAACAATGCCTAGCCGAAATTCATCGAAGATACGCTACTTCTTACCGGATATAGAGCACGAGAGACTAATGGAGACCATCATTATAAGAGATGATCTGGAGGACTTGGTTGTATGATAATAGGTGGGATCTAGCATGATGAGGTATGTATCATAATTTAAATTTCCCCATGTATGTTTCTTATGAATATGTCAATTTTGTGTTCTTGATATGCAAAATTTTCCATAATGTTGTTTATAAATATGCAAAAAGTTCTCTTGTATCTCAAGTTAATGAACATGCCAAATTTTACATATGATCAATAAACCATATATATCAATCATATTAACATTTCAAGATCTCATTCACAGGATATACATAACATTAGAATACATAAATGTACCTCTGTAGGTCATACCTATCAAAGTTCTTTGTAGGCTCTCTTACAGGACTAAACCATAATTTTTTAAGTAGGTAATATTGTCAATATTTTCAACCGATATATACAACTAGGATGATGGAAACAAGATGCCGAAATGATAAACTTATGTTTTAAGGCTTATATAATTTCCTTCTTGACAACTCACCTCTTATACCCGCATGTCCATTGCCAAAGGGGTAGTGCCTAGTAGTGTTGGATTTTCATCTCATTTTTTTTTATTGAGAAGTTTAATTTCTACTTAAAAGATAATAAAAGATAATAAGTGATTTATTTAACTCTGTTTTTAGTTGATTATGTTTTTTTGAACATTGAAAGTGGAAGAAAATAACCTACTAATATTGACACAAACAACTCAAAAGTGACATGCTTCAACATTATGCATATGAAGTATTCAAAAGTAACATGCTCTAACATTATGCATGTGAAGTAGGTAAACATCATGCATGTGAAAATATTAAGTGATAAACTTAATAAACAAACAAAATTTGGAACCTCTCATGCTTTCGAAAGGTTAATGTTTCATATGCATAATAGAAAATTTTGGGAGGATGACATGTTGGGTCATTGGTGTACTTGAAATTGTGATATTTTAGCTAGGGGGGGGCCTCTCCCTCCTGTCCATTTCCTGATGACCTACGTCTACAGTGGTTTCTGAAGCTAGGGTTTCACTCAGTAGGGGACAATGCAGTCATGCTAACGAGGGCCAAAGCTGGAAAGCCACAGATGGTGGGGATGCGGTTGGCGTTGCCATATTTCCCATGCCTAAACATGCTAGAAAGAGTTGACAGAATTCAAAATTTCCGCTCCATGAGGTCTTTTGCGCACCGGGCCCAAGTCCACCAGGTGTCCCTGAACAGTATTTGGAGGTGACCTGCAACTCGCCATAGATTGATGCTCGAGCCTCCGATCGATGAATCGTCGATTCCGTTGGATTCGTGACATGGGATTTTAGCTAGAGGGGGGCCTCTCCCTCCTGTCCATTGCCTGATGACCTCCGTCTACAGTGGTTTCTGAAGCTAGGGATTCGCTCAATAGGGGACAATGCAGTCACGCCAACGAGGTCCAAAGCTGGAAAGCCACGGATGGTGGGGATGCGGTTGGAATTGCCATATTTCCCATGCCCAAACACACTAGCAGGAGTTGACGAAATTCAAAATTTCCTCTTCGTGAGGTTTTTTGCACACCGGGCCCAAGTCCCCCAAGTGTCCCTGAACGATATCTGGAGGTGACATACAACTCACCATAAATCGATGCTCGGGCCTCTGATCGATGAACCGTCGATTCTGTTGGATTCGTGACGTGGGATTTTTTCTAGCAGGGGGCCTCTCCCTCTTGTCCATTGCCCAATGGCCTCCGTCTATGGTGGTTTCTGAAGCTAGGGTTTCGCTCAGTAGGGGACAATGCAGTCACGCCAACGAGGGCCAAAGCTAGAAAGCCATGGATGGTGGAGATGCGGTTGGAATTTCCATATTTCCCATGCCTAAACATGCTATCATAAGTTGACGAAATTCAAAATTGCTGCTCCGTGAGGTTTTTTGCGCATCGGGCCCAAGTCCACCAGGTGTCCCTGAACGGTATCTGAAGGTGACCTGCAACTCGCCATAGATCGATGCTCGGGGCTCCGATCGATGAATCCTCGACTCTGTTGGATTTGTGACATGGAATTTTAGCTAGGGAGGGGCCTCTCCCTCCTGTCCATTTCCCGATGACCTCCATCTACGGTGGTTTTTGAAGCTAGGGTTTCGCTCAGTAGGGGACAATGCAGTCATGCCAACGAGGGCCAAAGATGGAAAGCCATGGATGGTGGGGATGCAATTGGCGTTGCCATATTTCCCATGCCCAAACACGCTAGCAAGAGTTGACGAAATTCAAAATTGCTGCTCTGTGAGGTTTTTTGCGCACCGGGCCCAAGTCCACCAGGTGTCCCTGAACGGTATCTGGAGGTGACCTGCAACTCGCCATATATTGATGCTAGGGCCTCCGATCGATGAACCGTTTATTTCATTGGATTCGTGACATGGTATTTTAGCTAGGGAGGGGCCTCTCCCTCCTATCCATTGCCCGATGACCTCCATCTACGGTGGTTTCTGAAGCTAGGGTTTCACTTAGTAGGGGACAATGCAGTCATGCTAACGAGTGCCAAATCTGGAAAGCCATGGATGGTGGGGATGCGGTTGGCATTGCCATATTTTCCATGCCCAAACACGCTAGCAGGAGTTGACAAAATTCAAAATTGCCACTCCGTGAGGTTTTTTGCACCGGGCCCAAGTCCACCAGGTGTCCATGAACGGTATCTGGAGGTGACCTACAACTCACCATAGATTGATGCTCGGGCCTCCGATCGATGAACTATTGATTCCGTTGGATTCGTGACGTGGGATTTTAGCTGGGGGGGGCCTATCCCTCCTGTCCATTGCCCGATGACCTCCGTTTACGATGGTTTCTAAAGCTAGGGTTTCACTCAGTAGGGACAATGCAATCACACCAATGAGAGCCAAAGATGGACAATGCATTTCATGCCAATGAAGGCCAAACTTGGAAAACCCTATCCCTAACTAGGGTTTATTTTTTAACATGCATGGCCCATTACCATAACCTTACCAAAGAAACCCTAATCCTAACCCTAATATTATCTTACTGTCACAACTCAATTCAGATTCAATCTAATGTCGAACTGAACTTTTTCAAATCCGGTGGACTTATGATTCAAATCATGTTGATTCACAAAGTTGGTTCTTAGTCTTTGGATTCTATTGTAGTTCCTTTAATGCCGAGTGATTAGTCATTGGGTGCATGAGGTTTGTTGAATAGTGTTGTTGGTTGTTGATGAAATGTGAAGCATGTATTGCACTTAGTTTTATTAAATTACACATGAGCATTGACTTAACTTGTAATTTAATGAATCCAAACTCATAATTTTTAATTAGATATATCCAATTGGTGTGCAAGTAGTGAGTTCATTGAAACCTTGAAATACATTGTATTGCACTTATATTTATTAAATTATGCAAGCAAGAACTTTGACTTTAGTGTGCATGTATTGAGATCATTGAAACCTTTAAATATAATAGTTTTTTCTTTTGACATAGTGCATTCATAAGTAATAGATAATCCTCACAAATCAATACAATAGATTGACACAAGAACATGTGGAAACCAAAGAACAAATTCAAAGTGAAATGTATCATTCATTTATAACTGAAATGTCAATGTACATGTCTCCAAAAGTACATATATATCGAAAAGTATCGAAAAGTACATATATATCCAAAAGTAACCAGAAGTACATGTGTCTGCACAACTATCCAAGACTATCCAAGCCACATGTACATGTATCCAAAACTATCCAAGCCACATGTACATGTAAGTGAAATGTCAATGTACATGTATCCAAAAGTACATGTATCCAAAACTGTCCAAGCCACATGTACATGTAAGTGAAATGTCAATGTACATGTATCCAAAAGTACATGTATCCAAAACTGTCCAAGCCACATGTACATGTATCGATATGTACATGTCCCATAAGACACATCAAAACTCAAGCTTCCTCTTGTTCTTTCTTGAGGGTGATTCCGTAGGCACAACTATAGGACCAGTGTGCATCTCTGGATCCTGCAAATTAAATATCAATTGTTAAATTCAACTAACTATGTACTAATACATTAGCTCAATAAAATACCATATCTAAATTAACTCAAAAATTATGAAAATGTTAATGGACATCTCACCTCAGTGAGAGACTGTGACAAAGGGGATTGTGTTTCTTGTGTAGCAGATGGAGTTGTTGGTTGAACATGAAGGATGGTTGCATCCATGGTCAAACCAAATGGAGCAAGAACTAGTGGTGGTGGTGGTGGCTACAATCACCAAATCTTGAAATAGTTAGAAATGTGCATGAATAAACAATATACAACAATAACACACTATGTCTATATCATGTTCAAATAGTTGTACCTATGTGTGGCTTATTGTTATTGCAGATACCACATTGACTGTTGCATCAATAACTCTTGCTGTTGGTGGCTACAATCACCAAATGTTGAAATAGTTAGACATGAATGAATAAACATACGCCAACAATAATAAACTATGTAATGATCATGTTGAAATAGTTGTACCTCTATGTGACTTGTTGCCATTGTAGATGCAGCAGTCAGTGCTGCATCAACCATCCCTGCAAGGTTTTCAATAGTAAACTCTGGCTCCTGATGCAGTAAACATGCAAATCAAACATTAACAAAACATTTTATGCACTGGATTTCAAGTTAATCAAGAAATATCATCGAAGGATATACAAATTACCATGGTATCAGTATCTCCATGGTCATGGAAAACTTCACTCTTTCTAGGAGTAGGTCGTCTCATATACACTTGACCCTTGTTCAAATATGGCCTATGAGGAGATACAACTCTAGGAAATGGTCCAGGTGTTTCGGTTGGTGCCTATAGTCAACAAGAGTTCATGTAGCTAGACATGCATGATTCAACGAACATACATGTATTTAAAAATGACATTTTTAAATGTTTAAAATGTTTACCTCCATCACTGCTTTCCCTCATGAAGGATCTGGCATCTGCCAAGATATTTCCTCGGTCGATACGACCATGGATCCTACCTCCATCATTGCTTTCCCCTATGAAGGATCCGACATCTGCAATTTTAATAATTGTAAATATTAGACCGTAGATAACATTAGTGAACTAACATGTACAATATGTGGAAATTAACAAATTAATAAGTATTAAAAAACTGAAATTTTAAAATGTTTACCTCGGTGTGAGATACGGCAATGGGTGCTATAGGAATCTCTCCACCAACCAAGGGATTAGTGGATGGAATGTCATTCCCATGTGTAGAGTCTAGAACATGATACTTTGGGGCGTTGCTTCCAGCATAAAGCATCAACTGCAAGTTCACAAAATTAATATATTAGCTCAAACTATACATATGTGTACAAAGAGGAAAATAAATGAAGAATTTATTACAATTAACCATATACATACATCACTTAAAAGCCCACTAAAGACAACATCTGACGAAAGACCATAGCATGGACGACCACACGATGTGCACTCGTGAGGCTCAAAAGTAGGCTGGGAATGTGCTGATGGTGCTGCACTAGTAGATGGTCCTGCAGTAGATGGGGGTACTGCACTAGTGGGTGGTACTGCACTAGAAGATGGTCCTGCACCATGACGACCTGGTGTATGTACCACACTAGGGACATATGTCCCTTCCTCACCCATATGTTGAGCCATAGTGCTATGGCGAACAAAGGCCCGTGCCAAACTCAAAAATGCATCACGTGTCTGTGGAATAACATGATGTACAGGTGGGACATCTGGCCCAGAAAACTACCTGTGAGGTGCATGGATAGGGAGATCAACGTCTCGAAGCCTGGCATTGGGTCGGTTTTGGGGCATCCCCCACCGATCCCGTGAAACGCCAATATATCAAAATAGTTTACGTGTTTACCCAACACGAACTCTGCATACATCTTCCGAAGGAAGTACAAGGGAATTTCCCTGTTGTTGTGTGGTGGCATATCAAAAACTATATACCATCTGTCCATCCAGTTATCAACAAATGGTTGATATGTGCACCACTCAATAGAGATATGTGGCCTATTTGCATTTGGTATTTCCCCCGTGCGAGGGTCCCTAAACAATGAAAATATATGCTCTTTGGTAATTTTCAACCTTTTTATTGCACTGTAGCTAATCCCATCAGCGTACTCACGTCTTTTTCTTTCTCTATATGAAGTAATATCATATATTATGTTGTTTGACAATGTAATAGTCTCAGGAATTGCATCCAAAGTGGATGCAAGTGAACGTCGAATCCTATCACCACCACTAAAAGTAGTACTGAGACCTCTCAACTGGGCAAGCTCAATCAATATTTCAGCATTGGTGTCCATAGCCGCAACTACAATAAAAAAATCAATAAGAAAATAATTAGAAACGTATACATGGTATATAATGACATCTCTTCAAAATTGAAAATGTAAATTAAGGAAAACTCAAGTTACAAGCAATTTAATGGCATTCACTTACATACATTTAAAACTTAAAATTAAACATTTAACAATTAAATAGTGAGTTTTGTTCAACTTCTTTCTAGAAGTTAAGGCACTTCTTCACCCTCATTGGTGACTTTTCCATGCACACTTGGGTTTAAACTTCTTTGAATTTAGGAGTGCTATTTTGACATGTTTTGGCCTTTACGTCCCTTGTATATGTAAAAGAAAGGGGCAATGGACTATTAGGACATGTGAGGCAAGAAAAGGGGTGATACAGGGCTGCCACCATATCCTCTAAATATAATTGACTTGATCATGGTTGGGAACACTCTCACGACGCACTCTAGGTAGTTCATGGGTGTTCACCATTTCCATTGTTGTATAACCATGGAAACCAACCAAATGTTACATGGAAAATGAAGAATTTGTGGACTGGACTACAATTGATTGTAGATGAGCTTAGAGACTTGACATGTAGAAATATATTACCCATTGTTTTTGCTATTTTAAAAAATGGCTGATAAACCTAGTGATGCAGGGGCATAGACTGTTTGAGTAAAGTCATTTATTTCTTTGCTAGATCAAGGGATCTTAGGGAGACCTAGGGTCTCACATGTTTCTAATTTTCGGGAGACCTAGGGTCTCACATGTTTCTAATTTTCTTTATTATGTTTATAGGATAATCCCTTGGGAGATCTAGGGATATGGGTAGTCAAATGTCAGAAAGCTGACATTATGTAAAAAACCAATCCACATTTCAGGCATATGATGTATGGAGTGGTCACCTTTCCTCAACATTTCGTGGTGATTGTGACTTTATAAATTGTCGTTCATTCAACTCTCAGGATCAAGTATATTTCTTGAATTAAATGTTGTTGTGAGATTTTATAGCTTATAAATTTACTCCAGTTGTTGTATATGACTCTATGTATGTCTGGGACATTCAGAATGAATAGGTCGATGGATTCACATGGTATTGTTGAGTATTTATATTCTTCTAGAAATTACAATCCCTTTATATAGTCATATGTGTTTTTTATTGTGTCAAAGGATTGTTAAATATGGAATTTTGATCAAGATGAGGGTCCAACTTGCATATTTTGATCACAATTTCCTCTTTCTTCCATTTTGATGATTATATTGGTTGTTACATTTGGATCCTTCATTCACTATGTATCTTAAAATGTTGGCATTCACCTATCTATGAAAATAATTACTAAATTTTATTGCACTTTGTGTTAATTCCAGCACAATCATTGCATTTGAAGGTTTGACTATGCATGTTACAGGTGGGCACTCTCACTAGTATCCCAATTCAAACTTTGCATTGTCCATCAAATTCTATGCAAGTTGGGATTATACTTGTGTTTGTTTTATATATTTCTAGCCTTTTGGAACATTGAATATCTATTAGACATGATGTTTTTGATTCTTATAGCCTATTTTAGTTTGAATCCATCAAACATTAGCTTGGGAGTTGTTGGATTGATTATTCTATCAAAAAACACAATTATAGGTTAAAAATTGACAAAAAAAAGAATGCTTTGGGTGATTGAATTACCTTGTTGGATGACAATTCACCAGTGAAATATCCTCCCCTCAACCTAAATCAGCTCCTCCAACAATCCCAAGCAGCTAACTTGCTCCAAAACGCTCCAATTGGCCTTCGTTTTCGTGTTCTTGATTGTTAAAATGGGCCGCGGGTTTCGGGCCTTTGTATTTTTTTTTTTTTTGTTTTACAAATCACGTAAGCGTTTTATAACTACATATCTCGAGCGCGTTTTGTAGTTATATAACGCGTACGCGATATGGCTTCCTATCCTACATGTTCCATGACATGTCAGGCTCGGGTTGAACCATAGAAAGTGCTATGTAGCAGAACCTTGATGTATTTTTTGGTAACATGATCTTGTTTTTGAAAACTAGGATTGCATCTAAAAGGTCCCTCATCTTCTTGCACTGACCCAATGGTTATTAAAGCTATAAAAATACTTAAGGCAATTTTACTTATCTAGATAGATTATAAGATTACGACATTTTGGTGCCGATTTTTCCTAACATATGAACGCAAACAAAGAATTCCACATGAATCCATTGCAAACAATAAGTATAAATGAATCTCCATCCAAGAACTTAAAGATAATACATGAATCTAACAATTCCAATTCCTATAACGTATAACTTCAATGTATGTCAACCACTTGATGAGAAATACAACCCTTCAAGTACAAACTATTTGTTCCTTGGCTTTCCTTTATGTGATTGTCTTATGTTACCTTATGAAAGTGGGTTTTTTTGTGAGAAAGAAAAATATAAGCAAGATTTTAACTAATACAATCATATAGACCAATAAAAACCATGTTGCCCACACATTTTCCCCAAACCCCCTTATTAAATTTTGGGGAAGTCTAAGACTCAAGGCAATAAAATAAAATCTATTTAGTTTCAATTTGGATTCTCCTTATACTTTCAAAAAACACCTTATAACTCCACTCACAATGGTTGTGAAGAAAAATAAAAGGAAGAAAAACAATATACAACTCATAACCCATTTATAAATGCAAAAGCATATAATCAAGGTTTTTTAATCCCAATCATATATTTATCTCACAAAACAAAGATAAAAACCATAATGTTAAATTTATGTTATATCTTCATACTAAAAAAACCATTACTTTGTATTTATGTGAAAAAAACATTTTTTAAACTATATTTTTAATTTAAAAAATCTAACATAAACCATTATAAGTTTGTCATCTAATTAATATAAAATTCAAAAACACCTTTATAAAAAAAATTACAAATTTATCAAATATAAAATTCAAATAATTTTTTATAAAAATAATTTTTACAAATTTATTGTTTAATAAAAAATCATTTTTACTAAATTTAATAATGTATGCCATAAGCAATATAAAAATAACCTCTTCATAATTATCCACATCATTTTATAAATAGTGTTCCACGGGGACTCGCCTCCCCAGGTCGGGAGCTCGCCCCCCCCCGCTCCCCACGCCCCAGGGGCTTGGGGGCTCCTTCTGAAATGTTTCTCAACGCCCCCAAAAAAAGGAAACTTCACGAAACGCACAGGGGGGCGCGTCCCGGGGTTTTGAAGGTCGCTCCGGCAATGGGGGACGTCTAGGCGCTCCCTCCCGAAATTGGGGGGCGTCCACGCGCCCCCCCACGAATTTTATCATTTGTTGTTTTTTACACAGAAAAAACAAAACAAAACAAACAAACAAAACAAACAAACAATAAAATAATACAAAATAAATTTAATACTAAACCTACCATTACTACTTTTAGGGTTTACCTTCATTCCATTTGACCCGTGAGTGAAACAAGAGCTCCCGCCCGTGAGTGAAACACAGCCATCGTGAAGTTTGCAGTGTGCACAGGCATGAAGTTTGCAGTTTGCAGTGTGAAGTTTGCAGTGTGAAACAAACTACAGCCATCTCTGTAGTCAACCCCGCATGAGGAGAAAATAAACGTTAGGGTCGTGAAGGGGGGCGAGCTCTGTAAAACCCATGCTGTGGAGAAAGTAAAACCCGCGCGTGAAGAGGGTCGTGAACTGTAACGACGCTGTTGCAGAGCCGTGGCCATTAACAAAGCTTGCCCGTGGTCGTAACTCCGAACACTGAAGACGCTGTGAGTTTATTACAAACAATACCCGGCTGCCGGCATTGTGAACACTGAAGACGCTGTGAGTTTGAACTTATAACGTGTAAATGAAGGTGTCAACAGTCCACTTTTAATTGCAATTCAAACCAGCAGTTATGTAATCTATTAACCAGTGTTTGTTTGCTTGTATGCAGGGTTAGAGGATAGATCAAGGGCAAGAAAAGTTTTGAAGACCCCGAGCTGAAGTTCTCCACGCCAACGCCGACCCCCAGCCTGAAGTTCTCCACGCCGACGCTGACGCCGTGAAGGTAGGTTTTTAAATTTTTTTTTTTTTTTTAAATTTTAGTTTAAAACTTTAAAACTTTAAACATTTGTTTTTTTAAAATTTTTTTTAATAGGTAGATACTAGATTGATTGTTTTTTTAAAATTTTTTTAAACATTTGTAAACTGTAAATACTATTTTTTTATTTTTTTAATAGGTAGATTTTTAATTTTTAATATTTTTTTTAATTTTAACTTTTAAGTCTTAAAAGTTAAGACTGAACAGGTGGTTTTTAATTTTTTAATTTTTTTTTAATTTTAAGTTTGAAATTTCATAGTTTGTAATTACTGTTTTTTTATTTTTTCAATTTTAAGTTTTAAGTTTTAACTTTAACAGTTTGTAAGTTTTTTAAATTTTAAATTTTATGTTTTAAAAGTTTGTAATTTATTAATTAAAAAATTTTCTTTTGAAATTTTTTAATTTAATAGGTCATACTAGGTTGTTAAAAAAATCAAAATTATGTTTTAGGTTTTAAATTTTAATAAATAGCAATGAAGTTTTAAGGAAAACAGTTAACACTAACAGTTTTGCAATTTGCAGCAATAAAAAATTTAAAATTTAAAGTTTAAAGCTTTGTTGCAGCAGGTTGCCAGCAGCCATACACCAGCAATATGAGCAACTCTACCCAATGCAATAGTAGTGGTAGCAGTGACAGTGAATCTGAACATGGTTTTCAGACAGAGGGTAACTCTAGTGTTGGAATTGGGACAGAGATTGGGAGTGGGAGTGGAACTCCCTCATCAAACAGGTTAAGTCAAAGTGAAGGAGAAGGCAATGCCAATCTTACCCCATCAAAGTCCTTGGCTCAATATGCAAAGGGGACATTTGATCCCAAGAAACCACTGTTGCTTTATGCAAGCATAGTAAATGTCAATGATCCCTCAACCAACCAGAAAGGCAAGAAAGGTGGTGGATCACGTCATTGGGTGTGCAATGTTTGTAACCATCCATGGGTTGGAAGCTATAGTCGGGTTAGACAACACCTTTTGAGCATTGGTGGCAAAGGGGTTTCTGTGTGCACGAAGCTAACCTTGATGCAAAGAAATGAGCTTATGAGGTTGCAAATGGCAGCAGATGCTAAGGGCACATTCTCTAGCCAAAATGTCACGTCAAAAGAAAGTTCTAGGAGGAAAGCTAACCGATCCACTTGTATGCCTCCACCATCTCCTATTGAGACATCTTCATCAAGAAGGAAGGTTTCTCGTTCTTGTGCTATAGGACCAACCATTACAGGGATGTATGGCAAGCTTAGCCAAGATGATACAGATGATGCCATTGGCAAATTCCTTTTTGCCAATGGCATCCCTTTCCATGTTACTTGTTCTCCTTATTATAAGGAGATGGTCCGTGCTATTGCATCATCGAGACCCTCATATGTGCCCCCAGGTGAGCACAAGGTGAGGACAGTGATCTTAGAGAGGCAGGTGTCCAATATTTCTATGCAGAAAGAACAGATGAAAGAGGTATGGGTGAAGTCAGGTTGCTCTATTGTTATGGATGGGTGGACAGACATTACCAAACGTCCACTTATTAACATCATAGTTACATGTGTAGATGGGCCATTCTTTCCGAGAGCTATTGATTGTTCTGGAAAGCACAAAGATGCAGCTTTCCAATTTGAGCTTCTTCGGGATGCTATAGAGGAGGTTGGCCCTGAGAATGTTGTGCAGGTTGTGACAGATGCAACAACAGTGTGTAGATCAGCTGGTTTACTAGTTCAGAGCAGTTACAGGGATATATTTTGGACCCCTTGTTGTGTGCATGCTCTCAACAATGCCCTAAAAGACATTGGAAAAATTGATTGGGTATCCACCTTAGTATTAGCTGCAAGGGATGTCCAGATGTTTATTTGCAACCACCACACCTCCCTAGCCATGTATAGGGCTCACTCGAGGAAGGAATTCCTCAAGCCCACGGATACTAGATATGCGAGCTATTTTCTCTTATTGGAGAGGATGTTGGAGGTGTAGCCAGCATTGCAGGCCATGGTTGTGACTCCAGATTGGAATAGGTGGACAGAGTCCAAGACAGAGGAGGGGAAGAGGATAAGGCTTCAGATATTGGATAATGATTGGTGGGTAGATTGCACTTATTTGGTCTCATTCTTGCGCCCTATAGTTGAGGTCATTCGCTACACAAACACTGATTCTCCTAGTCTTGGAGAAATATATGAGACTTTTGACAGCATGTTGGGTAACGTAAGGGAAGCCATTTGTCAAAAAGATCCCTCCTTAGAGTTCTACATGAGCCAAATTCGACCCATTATTCAGTGTAGGTGGGATCGAATGAACACACCTTTGCACATGGCAGCATATGCACTCAACCCAAAGTGGTACATTTCTAGGCTTGGTAGAATTGCTCCCATTCAAGATCCGGAGATCAAGAAGGGTTTTCGAGTTGCCATTGCAAAGATGTACACTGAAGAGGAGGGGCAAACACTTCGGAGATAGTGGCTTTAGTTTGCAGGTCTCAAAGGTCCCTTCAACAAGCCTGATGCCAAGGCAGACCGTAGCGACTTAGGCCAGGATGACCCCATTGGTTGGTGGGACATGCATGGGGATGATGCTCCAGAGATCAAACGTCTTGCTATTCGTTTGTTGTCTCAGATTGCTAGTTCCTCCGCAACTGAGAGGAATTGGTCCACCTATAGCTTCATCCACTCTATCAAGAGGAATAGACTTACCTCTAGGAGAGCTGAGAAGTTAGTTGCAGTGCACAGTGCCCTACGTCTTGCACACAGGAAGACTCCAGAGTATCGGATGTGACCCGCTGTACGATGTGATGTGGATCCAGAGGATGATGCACAGATAGATGAGGAGGATGGACCAGACGAGATGCAGCATAGTTTCGTTGGTGTGCCATTGGTTACTCCTGAGAGTGACTCAGACTCAGATGATGATATTCCCATTGATGGTCCTAATGCCTTCATGGAGCAGATGGTTGCAGAGGACCAATCAATGGAGTTGACTCCTTGATGCTTGTTATGTGTTGTTTTCTTTCAGCTACTTTTAGTTTGCAGTGTCCATTGTTACTTGTTAGTTTTACTTTTGACTCTAGATATTGATTAGTGATACTGATGACTGAGTCTTTGACTCTTTACTATTTTTGACTCTTTGAGCAATCCTAATTTAATGTTGATGTTTCAGTGTTTCAGTTTCTATTTCAGATTTAATATTTAATATTTACTATTTGCATGCAATATCATTGATTTGATTTTCAATGAAAAATAGTCTAGAATGGTTGAAATATCAAATATGAATATCAAGATTCAAATGACAATTTGTACAATTTGAAAATGATCATGATGAATTGCCATATGTGTAGCTACTTGTTAGAATAATAATAAATTATAATTTACATTGTTAGATTAATTGCTAGATTTTAATTTGCATTGTTAGGAATTATGATATTTAGCATTTATAAGTTTGAAATTTTTTTTATGACCCCGACGCCCCCGTGCCCCCCACCCCCGAATTTCCCTAAAATTTGGGGGTGGTCTCCACACGTCTCCAACGTGCTTTCCCCGCTCCCCCGTCCCGGAAACTTGGTGGAACATTGTTTATAAATGAATTTCAAGCTTTTCATTAGCCACATTTTTTATATCCACGTTGACCAAGTTAATAGTCAACATATCACTATAAAAATTTCAAACATTAATCCTATCATTCATTTTATTTGTGATATTTCAAACATTATTAAAAAATTGTACCATGTGTTCAAGTACTGCGCCATGGGTCATTCACATGGGCGTGGCCTTATGGATGATGAGCATTGAGCATGACTGTTGAAACAATGGATACCGGAAATGTCTTGACGGGAAAACTGAAACGCACAGAAGATTTAAATATGTCAGACCCTGCGGCAGCATTAAACACTCTGCAGCATGTAAAGTATTGCTGGCCAAAAAGTGCAGCATGTAAAGTATTGCTCGCCAAAGTATTGCTCGCCAAAAAGTAGAGTATGAGTAGGATTGAACATGGAGAACAAACAATATTTAAATGAAAACTTTACATAGATTATGAAATAATAAAAATATATTGACCTTGAGCTATCCAAAGATTGTACAACAAATTTCAACCCTGGCGCTTGCCATCCGTTTGAAAATCTTCGATTTCAAAAAGCAACCGATTTTGTTTTCCTTGGTTTGTTTTTTTATGTGGCAAACACTAATGAACGCTACCTTGGGGATGCCACGAACAGTGACCAATTAGTAGCAGGGTAGGGTTAGTATTAACCCTGCAAGCTGATCAAAATGTTAATCTCGATTGTAAAGTTAAGCAGCTCTCACAGAATGGAATTAGACCTTCTCACAAACGTAACATGAGTCGAAGTTAGTTCTTCAGGAGATTTGTATCCAATTCACTCTTTTGTAGAATCATCTGAAACAGAAATACAAACAACGTGGTATAGAATACCATCAGAATGACCTCTAAAATCTCCTCAGACTAAAATGGCTTCTACTGTATCGTTAAATAGCAGGTTAGGGTTAGTACTAGCTCAAGTTTTGTCAGCATGCAAGCAGATCAAGAAGTTAATCTCCATTGTAAGGCTAAGCAGCTTGCAGGCTCTTCTCACATAGCACGAGAAGCTTGTTCTGCAGAAGATTTGTATCCAATTCACTCTTCAGTGGAATCATCTGAAACAGACACACAAAAGTGCAATACGATCAGAATGTAAAATTTGTTGTACTCGATAGTTAAAACATGTCCTCTCCTGTGATCTAGCCACACAGAAATCTGTCAAGAAAATCCATCTCACCTGAAGGTGAAGATAGACTTTGTTCTCGGAAAAGAAAGTAGAAGCATTGAGCAGATCGAGTCCCTCCTTTTCGAGCACAAGCAAGAGCGCAGAAAACAGGAACCCATCGTTACAGGTGCAGATTGTAATCATAAGCTCTGAAGACCCGAACGGTGCATTTACTTTAACATCAGGAGGATGAGAAGAGCCCAAGGTTGGATTAGGGTTAGGGTCCACAAATTCTGCTTCCCCAGTACTTGCACATTTGGAGGTCTCACAAGATGGTTTAGCGATGGACAATAGCTGATCACGCTGTTTGCCTAGTTGTTCGATTTCGTTGCGCAGTTCGGGAATGTATTTCAGAACTCGACAGACGGTATTTGGAATGCTTAGTTTCCTCTGCAAATACCCATTCAATTCTAGTAAGCAAAGCCGGAACACAAGGAAACTGTGCAGGCCAAGTCAAAGGCAGAAGAGAAGGCCCCTCAACATTATTGTTCAGAATATAATAATGGAGATGAGATGTATGTCAGATGATCGTAATCAATTTTGGAAGAATTGAAGATTACATAATTTATTTATTGATAATTGTTTATAATATATAGCAAGTGGAAGCATATGACAACAAAATTGTAAATTGTATTATTGTTGTCATGCTTCCATCAAAATTGTAAATTGTATTATGGTTGTCAAGTTTCAGCGATTATAAATAAAAATATGAGTGTTCTGGTGAAGAGATATTATATCAGAGTGTTCTGGGGAAGAGATATCAGCTGTTTTGAGTAATTTTGAGGTAGTCTGTTTTGAATAAACAACGGATTCAGTATCTTTTACTACAACTAGTATCTTTTAATACTTTTATTACAATTATATTGTTGAAGGTAAATATTTATATGTTTAAGCTAAAAAAACTAATTTTTTCTTTCAATCCAAAAATAGATACAAACATCTTCAAATACCTTTATTACAAGTAGATTATGGAATGATAACATCTCTACAATTTCAATTCTAACCTAATAATAACATAAACCAAATATTTCATTTAATCCAAAATAATTCATAAACCAATTTTTTCATTCAGTCCAAAATAATTCTTCGAACAGGAAGAAAAAAAATAACAAATTTCCCTTCACAGTAGTGTGGAGTTCAACAAAAACACAAATCTATCCAATTTCAATTTTAACATAATAATAACACAAACCAATTTTTTCATTCAATCCAATATAATTCTTCCAACAAACAGAAAAAAAATAACAAATTTCCCTTCACATTATTTTGGAGTTCAACAAAAACATAAATTCATAGAGTACAACAATATAAATCCATATATTTTTCAATATTTCTCTATACTGATTGAACAGATCTGGTAATTTTACCTTTGAATTTGTCCTGGGCAGCAGCGATCGTAGCTTGGAGTAGAGAACATTCAAATTTTTTCGCCTGTACCGTTCCCTTTCGTTATGAAAAGCCTTCCTCGACAAGGGCTTGGTCGGCAACGAGTCCTCCCCATTGGGGTGTTCGGAATTCGCCAGATGAATCTGGTGGGTCTGTCCAAAGTCCAAGACATCATCATAAGGTTGCTGATCAAACTGCCAATATGTAGCCGGAATCGTATTCATGGCAGGCTGATGAGCTGGAATCTCCCCGGCTGCATTACTCAAGCGGCCAAGAACTAAATCATAGTTGTCAGGATGACAACGAGAAGCCAATTCGGCACTGGAAAAGCCGGAGTAGGCAAACATGATGAAGCGTGCAGCAGATCGATCGATCAGCAAGATGGGTTTGAAAAAAACGAAGCCGCCAATCCAAATTTTGGTGGGCACAAAACTGGAGGGACGGGTACAAATTAACTCCTGGTACGTGTCGCTTGGAGGAATACCCAGCAATGAGAATGGAACTTGGCCCAGTTTTTTGTAAACTATCTTCTACTAGAAAAGCAATAACACAACATAATCAATACGCTTCCAGATCATTGCAGAGATTTTTTGCGGTGTTTAAAAACGATTAACACTGCGAATCTGCCTGACTTGCCCGCCGATCGATGAATACTTTATAGATTTATAGGAAGTAGTAAGTACTCTATGCTCTTTGCCTTGCGATTCTAGTGGGCCTGTGGCTACATGGGCAGGGCATCTTCGAGGAACATTCGAATTCCATCACATCAAGGAATCCTGCAAGTTCATACGGATGAATTTGGAGTGGTTTTAGCTTTTACCATAGGGTAAGTGGTATCTAAAAGGATTCCTTTTATACGATAGCTGGTGTTTAACAGGATTGTAGGATAAGTGGTCTTTAAAAGGATTCCTTTTATACGATAGCTGGTGTTTAAAAGGATTTTCTTATTCAATACAATGTTTTAAGTTTGTTATTTATATTTCTATGTTGCACAAGTATCAGTTGCACAAGTTTTTGGAAGCCCAGAATATAGGGAAAGTGGATAGAGTATCGGACAAGTTTATAAGTTTTTTTCAAATTTGTAGGAAGCAGGGGGTTGGGAATTACAATAATATATATTAAAAAAATATAAAAAATAAAATCATTAAAAACAGATGATATGAGAATAAATATAGAGAAGTAAAAAAACATTAACACAAACCAGACTTCTTAGTTTAATGGTTGTAACTAGAACTTCTTAGTAGATAGAAATGGCAATAAGTTCAGGATTACCATCCATGCCATTGATTATATAAGATGATAAGAGAATAAAATAGAGAAGGAAAAAAACATTCACACAATCCAGATGACTTACCTTCATGTTTGTAACTAGAACCTCTTAGTAGATAGAAATGGCAATAAAATCAAGATTACCATCCAAGCCATTGATTATATAAGGTAGACTCTTTTTAAAGTGGAAACTTTCAAAAGTTCAAAAGTGGAGATTTACATTTATTATTGATTAGTGGTAACTGAAATTCAACAATTTCAACTTAGGGACAAGTGAATACTCTAGCCCAGGTTGGAGGCAAAGATCAATGCACTAACTCAACAAGGTAGTAAGAAATAGTATTTTCCTGCAAGTTAGTTTTTTTGAGAAAAAAAATCAACCATGTATATGTATGGTTAGGAGGAAATAGGAATGCACAAGATAAAGTTTCCAAGTTAAAAGTTCTCAGTAAGTTCCCAAGTTAAAAGTTCTCAATAAGTTCCCAACCATTCTGAATGGTCCAACTAGATTTGAAAAGTTTCCAACAAGTTCCCAAGTTCCCTGGAACTTGGGAACTTCCATAACAAGCTTCCTAAAAGCCCATAACTATTATGTAACCATCGCAGTTAATAAGTTTTAAACATTGAGATACAAGAGTTGATGCAGCTGATACCAAGAGTCATTTATTATAAGAGGAAAAGCTAACACACGGTAATTTATTGAGTGCTTGCTTGCCCACACTTGTCAAAATGGCTTATCGTAGTTACAAAGTGAAAGGAGATTGACTCTGACCTACTACATAGTTATATTTTTATTATTTTTAGGACATGTCATTTTAAGGATTTTCTGTTTTAGATGACAGAACGAAACCTAGAAAATTTTCAAAAATCAAACTTAATTGGATAAAAAACTCCCGCCAATTTACTGCTTAACCACCGCAACTCGGCCAAGATAACAACTTAACAATTTAATGAAAATTTTAATGCTCACCCGGATTTGGATTTGATTTGTTTGTCCTGAATCCAAATTTACTGGGTCCATGCCAGAGATCGCAGGGTCACCATGACTCGCTATCTGAGGTCCACCACCGTTTGATGGTGATGAGAAACCTCCGCATCCGGACAATTTAAATCAGTATCAATACTTGTAGTTAAGGAGGCTCAGTAAACCTAATTCTAAATGACGTTGGGACCATTGCATTTTCACTGTATAATTTAAAATCCGACGTAACATCCAATTAGTGGCGACGCGTTTTGGTGGACTATATTTTAGTCATATCAATCGCATTTGAGTATCTCGTTGTAATACGACAATTCGAGTGATATAATAAATGTGGTTGACTTTACAGAAATCAAAATCCTGAATAATTTTTTAAGTGGAAGGATCTGGCCTATTTTAACCCTTCTGTTTGGATCCATGGATCTGTTACAAGAAGCCAAGAGACAAAAACAACGGTTTCCGTCCGCCGTAGCACACAGGTACAAGGACATATGAAGATTAAAGAAAATGGAATATGAGTCGATTTCTCTTTAGTCGCCTTCTACTTTCGTAATTTGTACATCATCTGGTGAAACCTCCAACTACCCTGCTTTTGTTCTCCATCTTTTCACTGTCGTTTTGTTGTCCATCTTTTCCAGTAATTAGGTACCGTCCAGTATAAACCAAAAGGCCTCATTTGAAAGCGTGAAAAGATAAAAAGAAAATGGTCCATGAATCGGCCTCTTTTGAGTCCCCTTCCACTTTCATAAATGTACATCTGGTGAAACCTTCAACTCCCCAGTTGCTCCTTTGTTCTCCATCTCTTTCAATGATAGGTATCATCGAGCATAAACTAAAAGGCCTCATTTGATTGCACCTTAGTTGGAATGCGACCAGCAAAAAAAACTTTGTTTTTGTGTTTTTGTACGAAATGACAGAGGGATTCTGTTTTTCTGTTTTGGGTCGAGTTGAAGATTTCAAAACAAAAATTAGATGCCATTTTTGAATTGGTGTTATTGTTTTTTTCTTTTTAATAAGTAAAATGAGAGTGTAACAATTATTGTCTATCAATACCACCGGTGGTTTAAATTACCAGTGAACCATGACCACTGGTGGGGGAAGATGATTCCCAGGATTTGGATGTATGAAATCTCAGTACTTGTGAGACAAGGGTTCGGCTTAGTCAATCAAGTTATGATCTCTTTGCAATGACAACTTTATGGATTCACATAGAATGAATTTCACTTATGTTTTATCAATAAATAACCTGAATCAATTCAAAGAAGGATAATTAACCTGAATCAATTCAAAGAAGGATAATTAGTACTTATAATTGTTTCTTTGTTTTCTAGGGTACTTTGTTTAAACTTGCAATGCATGTCATCTCAGTATGAGAGTGATCTAACATACTGGTTTGAGTAGTTATGTCATGGCCATTTTTTTTTAAAAGGTAAAAACATATTAAATGTATGTTATTGTTTTGTGACATCATCACTTTTGTTTTGAGTTTGATGTTAGGAGAATCTAACATCTATAAAATATTTATGAAAAATAAGTGGAGTGCTGGTATTTATGTATTTGTGTATTTTTAAAAATATATTTTAAAATTATAGTTAATAATGAATAAATTAGAATCACTTGAGAATATGGTTTTGACTATTTCCTAAAAGATAAAAAGTCTTGTAAGGTGCCCAACAACCTTAAAGCTTATGAGTTCTAGAATCAATGGAGTCCTTCTATTTAGTTGCAGGTATCATATTTGCGATGATGCATATGTTTACCTAAGTAATCCATTTAGTTGGACATAACACTTATTAGGACTTCGATAATAGACTTTTACATGAAACTTTGCAAATTTTCGAAGTATGTGGTTTCCTAGGTGTCCCTTGGTTAGTTCATCTCCTATCCTCGTTCCTTAGCACAATGGCACAAAAACTTCATTAGTCTATCCCTTATGTGCATTTTAGTCTCACCTAGGAATACCCTATTAGGTCAATTTTTATCACTTTACACTATGTTCCTTTGTCTCACCCCTCCTAGGTGGCCGATAATGTTGTCATGAGTAAAGTATGACTCCCTAAGTGATACCTCAACCAAAATAGGTCAAATGATTTGTCTCAACAAAATTGTGTCATTAAGAAACCATTTTTAGTCATCCATAGATCGATAATAGATAATAGACTTTTACATGAAACTTTGCAAATTTTCGAAGTATGTGGTTGCCTAGGTATCCCTTGGTTAGTTCATCTCCTATCCTCGTTCCTTGGTCCAATGGCACAAAACCTTCATTAGTCTATCCCTTATGTGTATTTTAGTCTCACCTAGGAATACCCTATTAGGTCAATTTTTATCACTTTACTCTATGTTCCTTTGTCTCACCCCTCCTAGGTGGCCGATAATGTTGTCATGAGTAAAGTATGACTTCCTAAGTGATACCTCAATGAAAATAGGTCAAATGCATCGTTTCAACAAAATTGTGTCATTAAGCACCCATTTTTAGTCATCCATAGATCGATACCTTGGTATACATATAGACCAATGACACTACAGGAACCACCATGATGAAGAAATGTTACAACATATGTATTTAAATTTCCATGCCACCTCAAAATGTCATGTGGCAACATGATATTAGTGTGACTTGTGGCAATGCATCCAATAGTCTTGTCACATCTCCTTTGATTCTAAAATAAGATCACATTTTCAAAGTGTTGGCTTTCTTTCATTGGGTCAAACCACCAAGTCAACCCCATTAGGCTTTACTTCCAACAAACCTTTGAGATACCTGAGTGGAGTGATAGCTAATGCCTTGATGCATGAAATTTCCTTGAATGTTTTAAACTCAATTAAATTTCCTGAACTTGTTTCTTGAAATGTGTTGGATCTAATTTGATGCATAGACTATGAAAACTTGGAATCCATATCATTAGTGTCTACTTGAATCAATATATTTCCACATGCTAATGAAATAATAAAATACACAAAATAACTATGGCATGACATGTAGAAATCAAATGAAGACATTCATTGGTAACATAATAGTAACAATTTGCAAACATGTCTTCTTACAACAAAGACTTTGGCCTTGCTCACCCAACCCAATGCGAGTAAGTCCTCTTTTTATTTCAAGTTTTCTCCTCTCGTTCATTATCACTTATATTTTTTTCTCTTCGTTGTGGTTATGTGAACGTTTCAGTTTTTAATGGCTAATCATTTTATGTTTGTTAATGGCAGCAAGAAGGGAAATTCCTTGGGAGTCGAGATCGTGGAAACCATCTACAAGCGAAGTTAGAATTCAAAATTAATGGCTAATCATTTTATGTTTGCTATCATATGTTTTAAAGATTGGAACCTGCAATGAATCTATGCCACGGAATTCATAATTCATAATTTTAATATGCTTTTCTAATTAACTATTCCTATTGAGAATCGTTGCAAATACTGACCAAGCTCCAAGTACAACGCCTGCAATTGATCACAGAGGACGTAGGGTATTAGGCCTTCCTGGACAGAACGATGTAGAGAACGAAGAAGGACCTGATAAAGTGAGGGTGTATATCAGGTCTCTTCAAAATCATGCATGAATACAGAGGGAGATGGCTTGTCAATATCCTTCCAAATGCAGATACAGACACATGGTACTAAGATCATGACATGTGCACTGCATGCACACCCTACGAAGTATTCTAGGAAGTGAACCTGATATAAGTGAACCACATTTTATAAACATTAAATGCTATCAAACTAATGCTAGCATTAGTCTCCTCTTGATTTAGTCATACTCTGTTATACAACCAACCTCTAGAAAAACCATAGAAAAACAATGACCTTAGCCTCGGGATGAGGCCAAATAAGAGGTGGAAATTGCTTATTGGTAGAAAAGATTAGCATTCATTATCTCATTCGTTGAATAAAAAAATGAAAAATAAAACTTAGGATTAAATGTTTTGATTTATGTGTCTTTTAATGGAAAAGACAGCAAGCCGAATACTATAGTCCCTACTAGCCCGAGGGAGGGACTAATAATAAGGAAAACATTAGAGTAGGAAATTATGAAAGTATGAATATAAGTGTAACATCAGATTTTGAAAGTAGTAATATTGGTTTTCAAAAGTATGAGATTCGAGTAATCTTGAATCTTAAAAGAGGGAATTCTGATTTTAAAAGTGTAAGTTTTAATTCCAAAAGCATGGATTTCAATTCCAAAAGTGTTTATTTTGATTCAAAACTTGTAAATTTTGATTCCACAAGTTCTAGATATTAATCCAAATGAATGATTTTCAATTTTTCAATTGTAAATTTCAATTCCAAAAATGACAATTTTATTGCTTCATCCCATATCACTTAGAAATGAGAGAGGAGACATTATGAACACAAACTAAAATATATTATAATAAAACTATATTTTACAATACATGGAGACTGCAATATATAGAGTCGAGAGATGACTAACAAATGCTAAATATAGCTAATAGAGGTTGAGATAATATCTCAACCATACACCAAAATAGGATAGAATCTATCAGCTATCAACAGCTCACAACAATATAAACATTAACTCTGACATCCTCCCTTAATGTTTATCTTGAATTTACTTGCAGAGTAGTCTTGATCTTCATGATGATTTCATCACTTTGAACTTCTTCGGTACCTTTATGTTGATGTCCATATAAAAAGAAAACCATCTACCAGAGTACATGGGTCCTCCACTAGTTCTCTAGGAATCCTTTTCAGCTACATGGTTTATCAATGTTAAACATAACTGGTCTTTTATATTCTAATTGACTGCTATAAAAATGAGAAATATTTATGGGTATTTTTCATGAATAATTTATTAGGGGTTTTGGTGAAGCAAGTTCCATTTCTCTATTGTTGTCTAAGGTAAGATCATCATTTGAATAAATGGAAGATGTATGTGATTTGGTTCTTTAGTCATTTTCTACTTCATTTTTTTTTTCAACAAATGGATTTACCCTAGGTTTCTTGGTAAAATTTTCAATTGACATAGGGTTTTGCGATTTGTTAAGATATTTAATATCTACAAAGAGATGGCTGTAATGCCCCATGTATGGCCAAAGTTATACAACCAAATTATTTGATTGAAATCATTCTAGATTGATTGGTTATATGCATGTATGCTACGATGCAATGTGGTGATAGTATACGACTCAAAACATTTGTCACAATGTAATTTCACTATATTTAATATAGGAATCTTTCCATGATATATTTCTTGAAATTTCTTGGGACTATGGATATGTTAGATTTGAGAATGAGATATGCTAATTTATATGACCTATGAGTAAAGTGATGCTTATACTGAAATGCAACTCTCTTAGTATATTATGGTATGATATTGATGTTTTATTAAGTGTGACAAAAGAACCATTGGTGCATATGGACTACTAACTGACTCAAGAAATGTAGACTCGTGACGGGGTTCAGATATTGATGAATTCTATGTACATTATTGTTTATGATTTATTCATTATCATTTGATAGAACTATTTGATGTGTTGTTTCTAATATGTTTACAAAGACATGGAAACATTGCCAAATAAGCTTACACATGAACAAAGGGTTGTATGAAAAGTTGTGATATGAGTACATTTGAGGAGAAGGAGGTATAGGTTTCCTATTCCAACTTAATTTCACTCCTCCCATGTTACGACTTGAAGAACACATTTTATGTTTTTTCCCAGAAGGTTACATGTTTCCATGAGGGTAGCGACATGGATTTGGTCACTCATGAGGATTTTATGAGGTGCACACAATAAGGTTTCAATCCGTATTCCTCAATGACCATTAGTCTCTCACTAGTGGTAAATGATTTGGATTAATTTTAAGTCCCAACCATGACACCATCCCCCACCATTGAAAAATAGATACTTGAAGAGTATGTATGGCCATAACTCCCTTGGTATCGATGTTGCACATGTATATACCTTGGGAGAAAAATATTCTTTGGAATACATATTTGATTTAAGCATGGAAATGAAATGAATTTGCATGAGTGATTGATTGATCATATAAGCCTATGCATGTTGTTGTGAAAAGGGGAATACAACTTACAGTTTTAATTGGAAATGGAAATGCAATTAGAAAAGTCTGAGTCAAATAAAAAGAAAATTAATGTTTATTAAAATAGAAATAGTAATTAATGTGCACCCATTCAATGAGTAAAAATAAAAGGGATCTAAAGAAATTCTAAGAGAAAAAATAGGAAAAGTGGTTGGAAAGTGATGAATAATTTTTGTTTTGCATTTTATAAAAATAGTTCTTTGTGCATGTGAATGACACATGGATGGGTGAATAATATGAATTTAAATAATGATCATTTTTGCATGAGAATGGAAAGTGGTATGGATCTCAAAGGCTATAAAAAAATGGAGGATTGGGCTTGAGATCTCACCCTTGCACCCGAATGCTTGATGGTTGGTCTAATATTGAGAATTTTTAATTGTGATATGGTGTTAATTTTGGTTTTAATATTAGTCCTTGTGCCTTGGAGGTGGGGATCTCACATTCTCTTGAATATCTGCACAACCTTATATGCTAGTTTATACCATTTTCATACAACATGTTGCATTTCGGGTGTCCCAACTTGCTGGGAAGATAAGTACCCATTGGGAGTGGTAGGATGGTCAAGGTTATGCAACCAAGTCCTAGAAATAACATAAAAATAGAAGAAATAGAGCAAAAGAAATTAATCCACACCTTAATAATGAAGAACATAGATGAATAGAAATCCTCTTCGAGGGAGGAGCCTCCTTACACAATTTACTAAGTACATAATACAAGACAACATACAATGATGAATAAAATGAAAATATCTCCTTCCTATATATAGGAGACAAAGGTGTACAATAACAACTAAAAGACCCACTAATATACCCAAGCCGACATCAATAATATGTAATACACCAGAATATAGGGGGTAATGTGCCACACTATAGGGAGAAATGTGCCCATCATTTATGTCTTAACATGCCCCTACCCTTCATACAATATTTTTCCTCAATGCTTGGGTAGTTATGGATGTATCTATATGAATGACTCATCTTCCCAAGTCAAATTTACAATGAGTAAGTTCTTCCACTTGATGAGGTACTTAATAATAACCTGATTTCATAGTTGTTTGGTTCTTCGTTTGATGATTTGTTCAGGTTCCCATATGATTTTTCTTTTTTCAAAATTCCTTTAATGAAGATTTTGATCTACCTTTCATTTCATCATTTTTTTTACATCTTCAAGATTTAGAGAACTGCTTGTTGGTGCTTTATGTGATCTATAGTTGCTTGAATTGTAGATTTTCCTGCCAGTGCTTCAACCATGTGTTGCATTTCATTATTTTGTCCATGGCGGTATCTGTAAGGTCTAATGCTAGAAGGAACGATTCCTGGAATTAAGTGAATAGCATGGTATGGATATCGAATAGGTGTAAGAATTATTGGAATATATTTGGATACATTTAAGGATTATTAAGGACTCTTTGGAAACCTAGGGAAATAGGATCCTTATATGTTTTAACATCTAGTGAGTGTAACTGTGTAATTACACATTGTTCTCCTTTATTTAACAATTTTTTCATACCATTAGAGTTGATCACCTTGCTTGGTATACCTGCGATACCATTGAACACCAATTCTTTTCCTTCTTAGGAAAAATTGATGGAAATCTTCTAAAAATTAAAATCCATCGTTCCCAATGATTGTAACCATTGAACCCATAATACAACATCAAAAACACCGATTGTGATAGAAATCATGGGACTATTCATTACATATTCCCCCATAGTAAGATTGATATTTTGGGATTTCCCCGAACAATTGATGGTTCCTCCTTCTACAATAATTACTTGAGATTATGGTACTGGATATACAAAGTAATTGAGATCTTTGGCTATTTTACAGAGAATGAAATTATGAGTACTACTAGAATCAATGAACACTATTACCTTTTTATTTTTAATATATCCTTCGATCTTGAGAGTTTGAGGAGTGATAATTCCATCCAAAGAATGATAAGATATGGTGGGAGTACTCATTTCTAGTTCTCTCCCTATGGTGGTTCCTTTTCTTTTTTTTCTTCCTCTTCACATTCTATGTAGAATAATTTATTTTCTCCAAACTTATGTATGTTACTGTACTTGTTGTCACAATTTAAGCATCGACCTTTTTTTATTCTTTACTCCATTTATTGAGGTGTGTTAGAAGAAGGAACATAATTCTCTCTGTATGTGTTGGAAGTGGTATTTCCATTTTCCACCTCCATCTTTTTACTTCCTTCCTTTCCATTGTGAAAACCTTCTCCGAGGATGGTGGTTCGAAGAGATGCACCTCATGTTGGATGTTATCCTTCAAGTTTCCAATAAAGAGATCCAATAAATTATATTATGGAATATTCTTCACTCTAAGACTTAGCTTCTAAAACTACTTGATGTGCTCAATAATTGGACCTTTTTGCTTGAGATTTACCAATTAGATAAAGGTGTTGCTATTTATATCCCCTTAATTTGCATTCAATTCTTCAATGAGTATAGACCAAGATATAATAGATTCCTTTTTATGGTCACAAATCTATTAATACAGTACAAATTAATCAAGTTCTAAATATAAGGATGCAACAGTTTCCTTTTGCAAAGTTGGCTCCTAGTGTAGATCAAAGAATTGCCCCATATAGAATATCCAAGTTATTGAATCATTTCCATCAAAATTTCTCATGTCAATTTTGGGAGTAGAGTAGTTCCTTGGACTTGATTTGAAACCATGATGATGTAGAGAATCATTAAATTTTTGGGTCTCAGACTTCTTTTTCTCTATTTTTTTTTCAATTTCCACAATACATGACTAGAATATTGCCACTTTTTCCTCCTTATTCTCTTCTTGAGTAGATGAATGATGAATAAAGATATTTTTTATTTCTTTCATGAATTTCGTCAATTCTTGAATATCTTCTTTACTAGCCATCTCATATTTCAATTTAACTAAGTCATTGTAATACCCCAGTTGTTAAGCCTCGGACTTATGATCCTTCATGTGACTTATGTTCTCTTGCATTATGGACTTATGATATTTTATATGATTGTGGAATTATGATCCTTTTCATGATTAATTTAATGAAGGACTTATTATTAATGTTTGATAACATGACTTTGTACTTTGGCTCTAATTATTAATGTTAATGTTATTACTAGAATCTCTGCTATCTTTGAATGTTGTTGATGAATGATTAAATAAACAACTGGCTCAGAAAAGGAAACTAAAAAAGTATGGGTTACCATGGATTCCACAAAGTGAGGGGGAATGGGGACATCCCTAGCACCTTATAACTTGTTGTTTACTTAACCTTGTCCATCCCAATTCATATTTGCACCTTGGTGAGATTAATAATGTTGGTCACCCAAACCTTGTATAACGAACCCTATTCTCAATAATTATGTACTATGGAGTTAATATTGTATACTATGCACAACTTAGTAGGATCCTATTTCCTAGGGAACCCTCCTTGGGAAAATATTCCCTCACATTTATGTGTTTATGGTCATTTATGAGCCATTTTCCTAGTGTTTAGGGGTTGTAAGCTACTTTCTAGATTCCACTCTTACACGATGCATTGATGAACCTATTTTTGTGCTTCCATGATATTTATGACCATATTGGATTCCATATATCACCTATTTCAACCACCTTGATGTTTTCTAACCCCATTTATGCATTAGTGTGCCTCCATGTGCTCTTCATGGCTCCACTCCTTAGTTTTTGGGTAACTCCTTCTCATGGTGCTAATTCAGGAAAGGGAATATTTTCACTAAGCCACCACTCCACTAATTCAAGTTAATTCTATAGGATGAAGCTTAAACCTTACCTCTCTCTAATTTGCTTTGATCCCTTTGGGTTAGAGTGGTCTTGCTTATGCTATAAATCCATATGCCAGCTCCTTGTTGAAGTTAATCTTGAGCTTTATACCATGTGATTTATGCTATCTACCCATGTTTTGAATGTTGATATTATTGAGAGTGTGTTGAGACTAAGAGTGAGTCAGTTTGTTCCCTTTGCTTCCATTATATCACTCTACTAGTCGAGGTTCTCACACAGAAAGCCAGTAAATGAGAATGACAAGCTATGTCACATCTTATAGGTAGCGAAGATGGACATGAAAGTAGTACTGGGAAGCATTGTGTCTCTCAAAAGACATAGTTTTGAGAGTAGTGATACTAAGTGAGACTCTACCCGTAGATCCATGGTCTCAGCTCGGGGGTGAACTGTTCAAGCGAGGAAATCTTGATGGTGTCTACGGATGGGAGGAAAGTTGTCCTGCTATATCCAGTTGCCCATATTTTGAGATAAGTATTTCTCTTATGTTATGTTTTCATTATATTATTTTATTTTGTATATGTGCAATGATGTCTGATTGGTTGTTTGAGTGTTCATGTATTGAATGTCAAGATCTGCAAGGAGGAAAGATGAATCTCATATCGTATGGAATTTAGTTTCTATTCTCGTTACCTTCTTTCTATTCTTCTTCATAACCATAAATTGTAATTTTGGCTCTATTTTATTGAGAGGGGCACAACCATATGATCTGGTTCAACCATGTATGCTCATCTGTGTTGTGATACATGTTCCATTGCGTCCGAAGTATCATTTCCAGTGAAAGAGACCTTTCATTTCATTGAAAAAGATTTCCGGATGACCAAGATACATTTGTTTTGGTCCAATAGCTTTTTAGTGCCAAGATGAGTGCACCTGTCATTTGATTGTAAATCATTTGTTTGCATATTTGTTATTAGTTCCAGACCTGAGGATGAGAGATGTATACTATATGTAAAATTAATCAATGGCTGGAGGGTGGTATCCATATGATCTGATTTTTATTAGTAAGAGATGATTGTAGGGGAGAGTCATCGAGAGCTGATTTTGAGGGCTGTAGTTGCAACCGGTATTCTTGTTTGATATGGTTTCGGTGTGGCTGTAGATTGCAGCCTATGGATGCTCCATGATATGTGGTTTTCCTTACTCTCTATTCTCACTAACAGCACAAACATGATAACACCGAAAAAGTATATTAATTTGCAAATAATCAATGACATCAATACTTGGTCATTTATAAACTATGCTATCAAACAAACCCAAAATACATAAATTAACTATTCACAACGAATATGATGTTTATCATGTATTATTGATGTTGTTTCAATTACGACCTTTATCTTGCACTTTGGAAATTATTAATTGAGTGTCACATTTAATTATTTAATTAAGTGGCGTAATTATATAATTAAGTGTCACAAACTTTAGTTATAATTCAATCTCTACAATAAAAATATTTAATTTATTTGGGTGAATGGTTAGTGAGATCAATAGTAATTTATCTATATCCATTGTTATGAAACTTTAATTAGTCTTAATTTTAGCACCTTTGTCCTTTTCTCAAAGTTTAGGGACATCACAAGTGGTATCAGATCTTAAGGTTTCAGCACTGTGGTTGTTGGGCCTTCTGCAAAGTTTTAAGTCACCTTGTAAGCATGCATTTGCATTAGATAGCTTGGATGCATGCACCTTAATATAATTTAAAATTTGAATTAGTTAATTAGACTGTTAGATTGGGATGGTTATGGACCTGAATTTCATCCAGTGACGAGAAATCTTGGAAGGATTTCTACCCCCCCGCTTGTCTAACTGGGTAGATTGTAACTTAGAAATGTTGGCTAGTTACTTTATAAACAAGAAGAAAAGTGTTTTTTTTTATGATAATGAACTTATACTAATGTGTAGTTTACTAACACAATGTTAATAATGAACACATTGTAGTTCCGTGTGATTGATTGAGCAAGCGGTGTGACTACTACAACTGATATTTTAATCACACCTCTGAAGACCAAGTATTCAACAAGTAAAAGTTCAACAGTAGGAAGTCATAGATTGGGGATGGATATTGAGGAAGGATAGAGACCATATAATCATGAAGAGGAGTTTTTTGAGGGAAGAAGGTCAATCAGACATAAGAGGAGCAGTGAAATGTTAATCTTGGAGGATTCAGTGAGGAAGTGTAGAGAGGATAATGAAAGAATAATTCATATCAAAGTGCAGATTATGAATGATATAAAATCATTGAAGACCATCCAAAGATCCGTTGAAAAGTGTCATAAAAGAGGTTATGTGAGGTCTAGATCATATTCAAGAAGACCTTAACACTCAGAGAGAAAGAAGAGGCATTCATCAAGCAGTACAGAGAGTAGTCCTGAAATATATCTAGTGAGATACAAGAAGAGGAGGTTTACACGGGATGGACTAGTAGTAGAGTTGACAAGAATCAAGCCCCCAAGTTTTTATGGAGAAGTAAATCAAGAAGAAGATGTCGAAGCATGGTTGATAAGACTTAGGAAATTATTCCAATTGCATCAGTATACACCTAATATGGAGGCAAGATTATCCATATACCATCTACAAGTTAAAGCATCTATCTAGTGGGATCAACTGGTTAAGTTGAAAGGCATCGATGAAGACAAAAAATCTTGGAGGAAGTTTAAGAAATAATTTCAGAAAGAATACCTCTCTAAGAACTACTGTGACAAGAAGATGGAGGAATTATTCGAGCTTAAGTTGGGAAGCATGACTATGGAGGCCTATGAGAAAAAGTTTCTAGAACTTTTGAACTATGTGGACTTCATAAAAAATGAGAAGGTAAAAATTCAAAGGTTCCTAAGCGGCCTTCCTAAATCTTATAGAGATAAAATTTAGTATGATAGACCAAACAACCTTAAGTATACCATCTGGAAGGAAAAATAATTATATGAAAAAAATAAGAGCAAGACCCCATATCAGAAGAATTGGAAGGATATGAAGAATAACAAGCAGGGGAAGAGAAAGAAAGGTTTCTATCCCTCAAAGTTCAGAAACAATAATTCTTACCAAAAAGGACAGTCAAAGGAATATCCTTCAAGGAAAAGACCACCTGTGGAGCATTGGATATGCAAGGAAAATCAATTTTCCAGTCAGTGCCCACGTAAGAAAAATAACCTTCATAACATTCAAGAGGATTCAAATGTTGGAGATGTAGGTGGAAGTGTTCAAAGGATCTACGCAGCCCTAGATGGGAGGCAAGCTGACCACTAGTATTGAATGATTGAAGTAGCATCTAATATTGCTAATAAAATCATAACTATTTTGATTGATTCGAGAACTAGCAATAGTTACATTTCACCTAACCTTGTTGAGAAATGTCATTTAAAGAAAAGTAAACTTGAAACAACAAGTATAGTACAGTTAGCTACAAGAGCCAAGAGGAAAATCAATAAATTTGTAAAAGTGTGTCCTTTAGAAATGAGTGGAATGAAAACCTTTGAAGACTTAAACACCATACCCTTGGGGTCATATGATGTATTGATGGGCATGGATTGGTTGGATGCACACCATTCAGTTTTGGATTTCCATAATAAAAATGATACTTGTTTGGATCAAGAAGGGAACCAAGTGACAATAAAAGGAAAACCTAGACCCATATTCCCGAGGAAGATCACAACTCTACAATTGAAGAAATTTCTTAGAAAGGGATGTCAATTATATGCAATTCATGTGGAAGAATCAAAAGAAGGAAAAGATCCAGAGCTGCAAGATTATCCAATACTACAAAATTTTGCAGATATATTTCAAGAACCGCCAGGAATTCCTCCTAAGAGGTACATTCATTTTTCTATCGACTTAGTGCTGAGAACAGTACCTTCATCTAAAGCACTTTATAGAATGTGTACTCCAGAGTTAAAGGAATTAAACATGTAGTTAGAGGAGCTACTAAAGAAGGGTTACATAAGGCCCAGTGTTTCACCTTGGGGTCCTATGTTATTTGTGAAGAAGAAAGATGGAACTCTAAGACTTTGCATAGATTATGGGCAATTTAACAAAAAAAATAGTTAAAAAAAGTACCCGTTACGAAGAATTGATGACTTGTTTGATCAATTGAGAGGAGCCAAGATGTTTTCCAAAATATATTTGAGGTCGAGACACCACCAAATTAGAATTAAGAATGAGGATATCAGTAAGACAACATTTAGAACAAGGTATGGACACTATGAGTTCACAATATCACCTTTTGGTTTAACAAATGCACCTACAGTATTCATGTGTTTAATGAATGGAGTCTTCAGAAAGTACTTAGATAAGTTTGTGATTGTATTCTTGGATGACATCCTTATCTATTCCAAAACAAAAGAAGAGCATGAAGAACATCTAAGACTAGTAATGCAAGTGCTTAGAGAACATCAGTTGTATGTCGAATTAAGCAAGTGTTCATTTTATCAAGGAAGAATCCACTACCTAGGGCATATCATATATGAAGAAGGTGTTACAGTAGGTCCTAAGAAGATAAGAGCCATTATGGAATGGTCAACACCTAAGAATGTATCAAAAGTCAAATCCTTCATGGGGTTAGCTAGATACTACCGAAGGTTCATCGAAGGATTCTCGAAGTTGGCTCATCCTATCACATATTTGAAAAAGAAAGGTGTGAAGTTTGATTGGACTTCTAAGTGTGAAGATAATTTTCAAAAACTTAAGGAAATGCTTACCAGTGCTAAAAATTGCTGACCAGAAGGAAACTTTGTTGTATGCACACATGCATGCAAGCAAGGCATTAGTGGACGATTAATACATGATGGACATGTGATTAGTTACGAATATAGAAAGTTGAAGGAACAAGAGCATAACCATGCCACCCATGACTTAGAGCTTGCATCTATAATCCATGCTTTGAATATGTGGAGACATTATCTAATGGGTACAAAGTTTGAGTTGAGAACTGACCATGATGGGTTAAAATACTTGTTTGAGTAGCCTAATTTGAATGCAAGACAAAGGAGGTGGATGGAGTTATTATGTGAATATGACTTTGACATCAAGCATATTAAAGGTAAGGAAAATAAAGTAGAGGATGCGCTTAGTAGGAATATGCATATGATGCATGTAGCAGCTATCAGCACTAGCACATCAAATTTGAAGGATAAGATCATTGAAGCTGGTGTTACAAATGAACTTTATCAGCAAGTGAACACTAGTACAAAATGAGGAATTAGCTACTAGGTGACTAAAAATTATAGTCACCACAGGTTTTCCAAGTGATTTACTACTAAATATGAGCAATTTTGATTGA
>LPNX011143640.1:5854-20179 GCA_001517045.1 Pseudotsuga menziesii
AGTGTTGAATCCTGCGCTCTGATACCATATATAAACTACCTCAAAATTTATTTTTGTTTTCTTTTTATACAAGGCATATAACCAATTTATGTTTCCTTAAATATTCAAGATGTAGTTCAGTCTTGGCATAAGAAATGGTAATTTTACCTTGTCATTTATTTTTTTACGCTACTATCTATTTTGAAAAGGGAAAGCAATTTTGTAGTTCAGTATCTAAGTGTTGCAAGTTGGCTTTGTTTTGTCTGCGAGTTACATTGATGGCAGATTGGACCAGATGGCTGATAAAATCACTTACTAAGCTTCGGCTAACCATCCATTTTCCGTGACAGGTGCTCTAAGAAATAAAAAAAGGTGTTCCTAGGTAAAGATATTCCTACTCCCTATCAAAAGGCTGGAACAGTTCACTTCTATGAAAAATTTAAGGGCCAAGCCCAAGATCGACGCTGAGAACCTTCACATCTCCTCATTGCACTAGCAAGGTCTACTACAAATGGAGCAAGGTCCAATACTAAAGTCCAAGCAGTAAGCTATAGCGCACTCAACTTTAGGTAATCAAGGGTTATCCTAAGCTTTTAAGCGGCCGACCTCCCTCCGAAAGGGAAATTATAAGTCTCAGCTTTAACTAATGTTTTGCAATGATAAAAAGTAGCTCGAGATGATTATTGCAAGGTTCAATAGAAGGCTCCACACTGTTCGCGATCCCGCTGCCATGTGTCACACGGATGACTTACCAGAGCTCCACGTAAGGGTTAAGGGGTCCATGAAGGGGTGTCCAGCGTGCCCAGAGTTCACCTCGTAGCTGTCACCTGCTAATGATTTCGCAGCAGGCATCGGTTATGACGACCCCTATGATCACAAGGGTAACAATGAGGTGTCGACCACTGGGAATTGCTACAGTACACTCGTCATTAGTATGTTCTTTAAAGTTACTGTACTTGCGGCATTTAGGGGAGAAAAGAGACTTCTCAAAGGCTCGATTATATTTGTGGCCTACTCAGGATTTGGTGTTGGGTGCTGGGATCCATTCGAGGGTTTGGAGGAGGTATCAGCGCTGGCGATCAATGCCCGAACCCTTTCGCCCTAGGTAAAAGAGTTTTCTCTGCAGCTTAGCCAGATCTTAGCTTTTTGTCATGATTTTACCCACTACTGAGCATAACCCTCGCCTTTGGTTGTAGGTACTAGGTGTGGGATTGGTTGGACGGATGCATGTAAACAAGGCATTTTTCACTGGTAAGTGGTTTTATTGACCCTATGGTAAAGTCTGTTGGCTATGTGCTTGCCAATCCAAAGGAGTGGGAATCTTCATGGTCTGCATCTGTAAAGGAATCAGAGGGTTCCGAAGTTTTGAGACTGACAGTGTTGGTGGGTGTTTCAAGAGTGCAAGGCACTAAAGCCACGGCGTGTCAGACTCACAGTCGTAAGCAATTTATGGTATAATTGGATTCTCTGTGTAAATATATGTGTTTAAGTTCAGATTGTCAGTCCTCTTAAGGCTGTAATGCACTTCTTTTTGTAGTAAAAGGCTTTAAGCCGTGAAGCTGTGGATCGGCTAAGTTCCTAAACTTTTTAACATTGCTATGTATGAAAAAAGGACTGTTTATAAATATTTCTTCTGTTTTTAAGGGATTTTATGTTGTGGCTCTTATGTGGAATGATGACCCATCTTCTTATTTCTTCGTTTAAAGGTTTTCTGTAATTTTTTTAAGGTTAAAATTTGTCTACATTAAAAGTTATGTTTATGGTATTTAAAGTTTCGTTGTCGGTAGTTTATCAAGATACCCTTAAGAGTCTGTGTAACATATATTAGAGAAGGGCTCGTACCCCAACCTTACCTTCCCTCGACCTTACGATGGCTGAGCCATCCATTGGTCCTTCCGCTGAGCTTGACAGGGTGGTTGTTAGACCCACCTTAAGGCTTGATGAAAGATCTAGACAAGTGGGTTGGGTCAAAACCCTATTTTGACAGTGGCGAAGGATTTTTTTTTGTTTATAAAGAAAGAGACATTAGTCCCTACGCTTTTCTAGCTCTGTCAGAGTGAATAAGGTGGGGGGATTCGTTCCCTAAGGGATTCATCGATTCCTTACCGAACATCTATCGGATTCCCACTCTAAAGTCAAATATTTTCTGGCCATCACTTCCTTCAGCGTAAAAGATTAGGGTTCTAGTCTTGAGTTACAGGCGTGGTCGGCAAGAAGACAAAGTCTGGTCTGTGCAGCTTAGGTTTTTGGTTCTTAGTTTTCTACTAGCTCCCAAATCCAATTCTCCCCGAAATTGAACACTAAACACTTGAGAGGAAGGGGCATGACGATAACATTTCCCTTTGGTCTCAGTCGTAACCCTTTCGATGGATAATAATCCACCCAGAGTTAGACATATATGGCTTAGTTGATCAAGAAATATCGTCTGAAAATTTCATCGGTTGGGGCCTTTAACAGGAGTTTCATAGGCTTATCTATGTGTGGGGTATCCTAGAAAACAAAAACAATGTCTCAAAAATATGAAATCATTATTGGAATATAAACTAATACTAGAATGCGCAAAAGCCGTAATTTAAAACTACCATACCCTAGGCATTTAAAATTTAAAGTTGTAGCAACAACCCTCCTGATAACCTAGACAGGTGACTGTGAGTAGATCTGTCAGCTATAGGAACATGCACAAAAACATATATATATCTATATAATTTCACTTTCTAGCCATAGAGCATTCTACTAGATAAAAATTTTACTTGCAGCATAACCAGGATATTTCACACTTAACAAAACTTAAATTTGAGATAATAAAAATACACATTTCAATATACAGAAATGAAATCATCCAACTCATGCTCAAATCCTGTAGATCAGCTGCACTGACTACAGTGGAAGCAACCACGTTCCACCCAACCGTAGACTAGGACCAGCTCCTTTGCCTTCTAGTCACCCACGAGCCAAACCTCCCAGGAGATAGCAGGGACCCCTAACTTCAAATTCAAATCTCAGAACATCCATAGGAAATCATGCCCAACAGTAGGAACTCTCTCAGTAGAGTCCTCTTTCCCGAACATACTTAGCAGCGTCCTACCTACAACGTATGCTTTCTTTTTGTCTCTTTTTCCTTGGATCCTCTTTTTTCTTTGCCTAGGTCTTTCCCATTATCCCTCTCCCCTTCCTCACCAAGAATTCCCAAGGCCTAATGGTATCTCCTATTTTCAGTGATGTGTTTGTGCTGATTCTACACATCTGACACTTATTTTTTTCCAGTCCCTGAAGTTAGCTAGTCCATGTTCCTTACTGTCTCCCATAGGTTTCCTCTTTTAACCGGGTTGCTTCGACCATATTCGTTGCATCAATAATATTTTATTACTCATTGTCATTAACCCCCCAAGAGTAATTATTACATCAGTCCTCCTCAGACTCTTTGGCTGAGTCATTAACAGCCATAATTCATCATGCATAGAGAGCTAGTAAATAATAATAATAATAATAATAAACAAAACATAGTCTGGGGGATAATAATAATGTTCTAAAGGTCCCCAAAGTCAAACCTTTGCTTTAACATAATTCATAGGCTTTATAGCCTTTACAAAAATCTTCAGATCATGAAAAGTTGGATCTGATTTACTAAAAATAGACAAAATCACTTCTTTTGCAAAGTTAGGTCAAAAACCCTAATTTAGTGCTAGTCTATCTAACTCTAATTCTTTGTTCATTCAGTGAAATCTTTGATAACTATAGTGATCATTGAAGTGGATCTATAACCTGTTATCTCATATATAAGCCATGGTTTGTAAAAAGAAGTTAGGGTTTGTGACCCATTTCTCGTTGATTGCGCCTTCAAAACTAGAATAGCTATCCTCCACTAGTGCTTTTCATCAATTCCGAACTTCATACTTTCCCTAAGGTGTTTGTACCCATAAAAAATGGTTTTGTGCATAAACATATCATTCTACACCCTTTTGTGCTTTTAGTGGTTAAGGAAGCAGAATCCTGGGTTTGTTAGCTGCCGAAAGCTCTGCTTTCGGTGGCTAATGAAAAGTTGCTACATTTTCCTAAGCCACCGAAAGCTCTATTTTTTGCAAAATTTTATTAGCCTTTAAATAAACCTTTTACAGTTTTTACCTCTGTCCTTCTGGTATTTTTTCCATTTGCATAGGGTTTGATAGAACAGCATCATCATGAGCTACCTCAGGATACTGAATGCTTGCTGCTACCTCTACTAGGGTTTCTAGTGCAAAGTGATCTTGAGAACTAGTGTTTGAATTCTTTGCCTTGCTATTTTAGAGGTTTTGGTTTTGTCCCTTTGATGTCTCTGTAGACTGCCTAGGTTTTGGATTGGAAGCAGTATCACAGGCTGTTTCTGGCCCAAAGATGCTTATTGCCACTTTTGCTAGGGTTTTTGGCTTCTTGTTCTTCTTGATCTTGAGAGTCTGAGTAAGGTAAGTTGAGTATGTTTATTTCTTATGCTGAAAATTCTTCTACATCTGCAGAAAATCCTCATGGAGTGATAAATGAGGTCGACAATGCCACCTGGAGGACTGACATGTCATTTTTTTCCCTAAAAATTTGGCTAAAATGATGAAAACTGGGGCTCAGAGATGGATTTGGTCCTTCAAATATGTGACACCTGTGTATAAACTGAAAGATATTTTTGTATATTGATTTGTTTTGAGAAAAAACCTCTCTCAGTTTTTTGGAATTCATTTCCATTTCCCTGATATCTGTATTTTGAAAATATGTGTAAAAGAGGGAAATTCTGAGATCCAGAAATTAGGGCTCAGAGATGGATTCAATTCTCCCAATATGCAATACCTATAGAAAAACTGTGATAGTTTATGTTCTCTGACATGTCATGAATAACAACCTCCGAGCATTTTGCGAAATTATTCTCCAATTGCTTAGAATCACCATTTTAAAATGATGCCTTTTCATAGTAAAATGCCAATTTCAGAGGCTAACAGAATCTAGGGTTTAATTTGCAAGCTACCGAAAGTTGCGCCTTTCGGTGGCTAACGTACCGTTGGTCCATTCACCTAAACCAACAAAACTCTCATTTCTAGAATTTATTTAAAATGAAGTTAATGCGCTTTTGGTGGTTTATTGTCTTCTTGGACCCATTGCTAAACCACCGAAACTGAGGATTTTCGGTAGCTAATGAACTATTGGTAAGTTTGTCTAAGCCACTGAAAGCTCTCTTTACTAGATTTTATAAAAAACGTGACCAATAGGATTTTAGTGGTTAATCGTGGTCTTGCGTTGGAACTGCTAGCTGCCGAAGGCTAGGATTTTCAGTGGCTAATAAACTGTTGGAAATTTCCCCTAAGCCACCGAAAGCTAAAACTTTCAAAATTCTTGAAAAATAGAACACCAGATATTCCAACTTTGTTAGTCACCCAAACATGCTTCATAATATGTCCTGAAATCTTCATCACTATGCAAAAAATAAATTGCCTCAGTGGACCTATTGAAAATTGATTTATTTAGGAGATAACATCTGGCTCCTACTCGGGGATCGGAACCTCCCTGTGAGGTCCCAAGAATCCTGGACCAAAATGCATTTCTTGAAAAATAAGAATTAAAGTTATCTTCTAGTGTTCCATTGGGCATGGAGTCATTTGTCCTTCATAACTAATCTGCTACAACCTATCTATAGCCTGCTTTGCTTATTCATGAAAACAACAGAAAATGACCTAGCTACTCATATTAAGAGATTATTTTCCTACCTATTGCTACTCCTAATTCTAATAAGTAGAATCCTCTTATCAAGTGACATCATGCTTCCAATGAAGCCATATTAGAAGCCAATCTACTGAATTTATCCTTGATCTTGACCTGAAAAATAAATGAATCCCTAGCATGCAACAATGTAGTTTCAAAGGGTGACGGAACGAGCTATCATCTGACAAAAATATTTTGATATCTATGCTGGTTATAAGTTCCAGATAGTCAGCAACAGGGTCATAAAAGCCAATTGGAAATACCATTTTATGTTGCTGATCTTTTCCTTCACTGATGTCAATGTTGAATGTGGACTGCTCAACCTTTGTCGGATCAAAATGCAAGCTCAACAACTGACGTGAACCTTCTTGTTCTCTTATGATCAGATCTTGATCATCAATCATTAAAATTTCCTCTTGAGAATAGTGCTCACAATAGGATGATAAAACATGGTTTACATCATATGAATAAAAATAAGTTGAAAACATATAATTGGCTATACAAACATCAGTTATCATAGGCTCATCCTGGTTTGCAAACTGATCATAAAATCCAGATTCATACATGTCTTGGGAGTACTTTGCAAACACTGAAGAATCTGATTCTAAATCTTAAAGGAGCTCACATGCTTGTTGTTGTTCCAAATATGCTTCAGACTCATAATCTTCCTGTTCAAAATCTGAATCATACTGATGTTTATCTGGCTCAGGTAGATGATGGTTTTCAAAATAAAATTGTTCTAGGATTCTCCTTGAAGCACAAATGTTTTCCTCCACCTCTAAAGCATCTTCAAACAAAATGCTTAATGATGAAGATTTCCTTTCTAGCTGAAGAAGGGCAAGTTGTGAATGTAGTCCCATCACATAATATATCATGGCAGTTGTCTCTGTGGGTCGGATCTCCAAAGGCATATCATGATAAGTGTTGTAGAATATTCGATTGAAGATACATAAAGTTTCATCTTCCTCTCTCTTCAAAGCATAGAAATCAGCGAGATACAAATCAAGAGATTCATTCTCACCCCAATGCTTCAAAAAGGCATAAGTGAATTCTATCCAAGAGACAATGGAGTCAGCTCTTAAACTCTTGAACCATATAGCGGCATCTCTAATCAACGATTTAGAGAAAAATATCATGATTACATACTCATGAATAATCTAAAAACAGTCAATAAAATCTTCAAAAGATTCCAAGTTCCTTTCAGCTGAAGCTTGATTCTCTCCAGAAATCCAAGGGAGATATTAATAACACTCCAGAGGATACGGATGAAGACGAGAGGGAAGTTTTGATGGCTTAAACATCTTCATATTGATTTTTATTTGAAAGGTTGTGGGCTGATCATGAGTGATAACAATCTGCTGACAAGGTTCAAAGGTTATGGCAACGAGTGTTGAGCTCTACATAGGTTTTGAAACAGTTTTGGTTTCTTCAATGTTGCATGGCTGACTAGATTTAGAAGTATTTTTGATACAGAGGTCATTTTTATAAATGAGCTGAGGCACAAAGACTGATTCACCTTATACAATGAAAGAAGGCTTCAAATATTCTTCTAAATATGGATTTATAAAAGATGGTTGATAATCTTCATAATATATAAAACATAGGATAATTCTTTTAACATGTGAAGGGAAAAGTATAAAGGAGCTGATAAAAAATAACAGCAGTTCATAAAGTAAACTGATGAAATGGTACTTGGATTTTGAATTCATCCTCTTCATATTTTATCAACCGGGTCCTCCCCAATGGAGATTTATTAAAATCGGATGGATCACAGAAATAGAAATATTTGTAAATCTTCCCTCGCACTAGGGCTAGGTTTTCTTCTCCATCTTCAAACAAATCTGATCTAGATGTTCTTGCTGCTTTGGAAGTTTTCCTTTGTAGATCTCTTCCTCTTCTGATGATATTCTATGGGTTTGCAACATGTGTTACTGGTGGCCTCCCTTGATTTTCTCTGGTATGAGCCCTTCTCGGAGCCACAGTTCTTCAATGGAGTTGCCAGGGATGAGATCTTCACAAGTAGCAGTCCTTTGAAGATCCCTCAACCCTAATTTTTTTTGATGTATCTCCCTTTGCAACTCTGGATTTATTCCTTAGCGAATCCCTAACTCTTCTTAGAATCTCTTCTGGATCTCAAACAGGTGCTACTCGTGGCCCTTTACGGTTTTCTCTGGTACTTGGTCTTCTTGAAGCCACCTTATTCCAATGGAGTCTCCAGATAGATGATTACAACTAAAATAGTGTCCATACTTTGTCTATCATCAATGTAGGATCTATGTCATCTCCTAGGGAAGTTGAGCTTCGATCTCCACTCCCCAACAACGGCGCCAGTTTGTTATCACTCCAGGAAACTCCTCTAGGTTGCAGCTTAAGGATGCCTAGTAAATTAAATTTTTTTATGGTTTTTTTAGGTGGATCAAGTTAGGTGACCTACAGGACCTCACTCTCAAGGCATGCATAAAACTCAATCAGAGATAAGGCTTCTAACTACCAATGTTCATAGGTTTTATAATAGGGTTAAAAGATTGAAAACGTACTATGATGGCAGATTCATATATAAAACACTTACATATAAATGGCTAATCATAACAAGGAAAAGTACTTGCAATTCAACTTATCAACATACAGATAGGATGACAACTATCAGATATTTGATAACATGAATAAAATTGAATAAGAAATTCAAGCACAAGTACAGAACATAAATCTATGGAAGTTGAACATGTAATAGCAAAAGAGATTACATTAGGTCATGAATAATATGAGAAGCTTCATAATAATAATGGTATAAGGGTCCCTGAAGTCGAATATTTTCTTTAACATAAGTCTTAGGCTTTATAGCTTTTACAAAAATCTTCAGATCCTGAAAAGTTGGATCTGATTTACTAAAAATAGACAAAATAACTATTTTTTGTAAAATTAGGTTTTTAGTGCTAGTCTATCTAACTATAATGCTTCGTTCATTCATTGAACTCTTTGATAACTATAGTGATCACTGAAGTGGAGCTATAACCTGTTATCTCACAAATAAGTCATGGTTTGTAAAAAGAAGTTAGGGTTTGTGACCCATTTCACCTTGATTGTGCCTTCAAAACTAGAACATCTCTCCTCCACTAGTGCTTTTCATCAATTCCTATCTTCATACGTTATCCCTGAGGTGTTTGTACCCATAAAAATTGATTCTGTGCATAAATATATAATTATACACCCTTTCATGCTTTCGGTGGTTAAGGAAGCACAATCCAGGTTCTGTTAGCTACCAAAAGCTCTACTTTCGGTGGCTAATGAACAGCTACTGTGTTCGCCTAAGCCACCGAAAGATCTGTTTTCTACAAATTTTTATTAGCATTTAAATCAAACTTTTACAGTTTTTACCTCTTTCCTTCTGGTATTTTTTCCATTTTCATAGGTTTTGACAGAGTAGCATCATCATGAGCTGCCTCAGGATCCTGAGAGCTTGATGGTCCCTCTGCTAGGGTTTCTAGTGCAAAGTGAGCTTGAGAGCTAGGGTTTGAATTCTTTTCCTTGTTGTTTTAGAGGTTTTGGTGCTATCCCTTTGATATCTCTGTATCCCACCTAGGGTTTGTATTGGCAGCGGTATCACAAGCTACTTCTCGGCCAAAGATGCTTATTGCCACTTCTGCTAGGGTTTTTGGCTTCTTATTCTTCTTGATCTTCAGAGTCTGAGTAAGGTAGGTTGAGTATGTTTCTGTTTGGTGCTGAAACATCTTCCACATCTTTAAAAAATATTCATGGACTAATAGATGAGGTCAAAAATTCCACCTAGAGGAATGATAGGTCATTTTTTGCCCTAAAAATTTGGCTAAAGTGCTGAAAACTGGGGCTCAGAGATGGATTTGGTCCTTCAAATATCTGACACCTGTGTATAAACTAAAAGATATTTTTTTATATTGGTTTTTTGTGAGAAAAAAAAGCTCTCATTTTTTTTGGAATTCGTTTTCATTTCCCCAAGATTTGTATTTCAAAAATATGTGTAAAATAGGGAAATTTTGAGATCCAAAAATTAGGGCTCAGAGATGGATTTGATTCTTCCAATATGAAACACTTGTAGGAAAACTGAGAGAGGTTATTGTTCTGACATGTTAGGAACAAAAACCTCCAAGCATTTTGTGAAATAATTCTCTAGTCACTCAGAATCACCATTTTAAAATGATGCATTTTCAAAGTAAAACGTCAATTTCGATGGCTAAGAGAATCTAGGGTTTAATTTGCAAGCTGCCAAAGACTGGGCCTTTCGGTGGCTAATGAACCATTGGTCCATTCACCTAAGCCACCAAAATTATCCTTTCCAGAATATATTTAAAACAAATTTAATGCGATTTCGGTGGTTTAATGTCTTCTTGGACCCATTGCTAAGACGCTCAAACCAAGGATTTTTGGTGGATAATGAACTATTGGTAAGTTATCCTAGGCCACCGAAATCCCCCTTTCCTAGATTTTATAAAAATGTGACCAACAGGATTTCAGTGGTTAATCGTGGCCCTGCGTTGGATTTGTTAGCTGCCGAAAGCTGGGATTTTGGGGGGCTAATGAATTGTTGGAAAGTTTTCCTAAGCCATCGAAAGCTAAAAATTTCAAATTTCTTGAAAAATGGAACACCAGATATTCCAGCTTTGTTAGTCACCCGAACATGCTTCATAATATGCCCTGAAATCTTCATCACTATGCAAAAAATAAGTTGTGTGAGTGGACCTATTGAAAATTGATTTATTTAGGAGATAATAGACCTACAGCCAATCCCTCTTGGGATTTGATGTGTAATTTATGAAATTAAATATATAAAATCTTGTAGCCAATCCTGGATAGGATTCGATGGCTCGCTTGGGTTAACGATACTTAGAAATGTCATAATGTTTTCATAGTATGGTTTGTAATGTTTATTTAATGTTTGTTTGGTATTATGATACGATGTTTATGGTTATTTATAGTGTGGAAACAAAATCAATTTTTGCTAGCAATATGAAATATCCCAGCGCTTTTGGATTTAAGGTTGAGGGTTTGAATTTAATGGTGTAAGAGATTCAATCTTTGGTTAGTTTGTTTCTTTCAGTTTGTATTTTATTAGTTATTTCTAAATGTTTTGGACAGAGTCTATATTAATGAGTTCATATATTGGTTCCATTGTTTGTATATTTATAATTTATAAATGTTTTGTCTAAATGTTTTGATGCAGAGTTTTTAATAATGTTTTAGTTTAAAATTACTATTAGGGTTTACTTTACCTAGATTTAAGATATCTCTGGTTTAACCTTACATTAATGTTTGAAGAGAATCGAGTAGCTAGTTATCTTAATAACTAGGGTTTAAATCTAATATATACTTTGTTTAGATCAATACTAAGAGAATTTAAAATATAAATTCCTATCTAGGAAATAATGGTTGAGTTTAAGTATAAGCAAATAAATCAACCTATAATATAAAATTTATCCCTTGAGTTCGTAGATAAATAGTTTAGAATAAGTTTCTATAAACAAATGGAAAAACCTTGCTGAAACATACGATGTGTATATTTCCAATCAAGATTATAAAACCTACTTAATAGAATCTCTAAGAATTTAGAGAAGGTAAAAACCTCATACTTGCAATTTGTAGTTTATTAATGGCTAGAACCCTGCAGACTTAAACACATAGAATTAATAAGAACATAGAAAATTATGACGTCATATTTGTGAATTGAATAACTTGGAAACTACCATGTTCCACCCGACCATCACCTAGAACCGTTCTTGGTTTCAATCTAGATTATCCCCGAGCTGGTTCCAACATGCAAGTAGTCTAGAGCTCCTAAAGGTAAGGCTTCTCTATATATAATATGAGGATCAATACCAAATTTATTTGCTTTTGGAAATGCTCTCCTAACATTCTTAGGAGAATAATGATCAGATAGAATATAATGGATCCCCAAGCCTTTCTTTGGCTTGGCTCTCTATAGAGAATCTTTAGGAAAAAGGGTAGTTAAATTTAAGTTAGATCAAGAATCATTTATTTTCTTGAAATAATCGTTTACTTGATTTATGTGAAATTTATATTTACTTAACTTAACTTAGGAACTCTTTGACTAGTTCCTATTTTGACTCTTTAGGAATTAAATATTTATTTAAAATTAAATATTTATTTAATCATTTTAGTGAATAATAATACATAGGTTCTTTATGTATTAGTTATAGTTACTATTATTTCTTTATAATTAATACATATGTTTACTCTTTTATTCATAACATATATAAACTATATAATATACATATATGATTGCTAACATTTACTTTTAGGTATCATATAGTATGATCCCAATCACATGGTACTTTCATTAGCTTATAATTTTTTCTTTTTCTAATACCTTCAGGTAGGGTTGGTCAACTAAGTAAGGAACCTCTAAACCTCCTTACATATTGGATTACCTCGTATATCATAGTAGTTCTTTAGTGCTTGATGAGAAACATAAATTCAAAATTTCGTTTAATTAACTTAAAAATAAGTAAGATGAGGTCAGTGTTTTATTAAAGTCATTTTCACTCAACACAATTAATTTTCAGTAACTCCTAGCGTTATTCAAAGCCCACAATCAACTCTAAAAATTGGGACCTACAGTTAGTGCAATTCGAGATCCTCTCGCTCAACACTTGTGCTCAGAAGTACTTGTATAATACACCTAGGGATAGAATCGCAAAGGATCCAATGTTCCAGATCTTATGCCCAGCATTAATTTGGAATGCTTTAGGGCTTATTCCCAACACTTGCAAGTCTTATCTTTCATGTGTTTCAGATCTTATGCTCAACCCAAAAATTTCATAGCTCATGTGCTCCAGAGCTCGCGCTCAACACAAACATGAAAACACTTATGTTCCCCAGAGCTTGCGCACAGCACAAACATTTCATAACTCAGGTTCTCCACAGCTCACGCTCAACACAAACATAAAAAATAGTCATGTGCTCCAGAGCTTGCACTCAACACAAACATCAAAAAACTCATGTGCTCCAGAGCTCATGCCCAACACAAAATCTCATAAATCATGTCCTTCAGGGTCCACACCCAACACATACAATCTCATACATAATAAATAAAACATATGCATTGGATTATGCCCAATATATCTAAGAAATCATCATACTCATGTGCGATGGGGTTTTATGCCCAATATACAAAATATAAACATCAAAGTATCATCATATGCAATATTGGGACTTATGCCCATTAGTGTTAGGTCAAAATTTGGGACTTATGCCCATCATCAAGTTTGAAATAGAAAATTAGTAAAAGTGGAACTTATTGAGATACTTTATTTATTGACTATTGTAAAATAATGTTGCACAACATTGCAACTTGCATCATACACACACTCGCTTAAACACAGCCATAAAGAGAGATAACCATGTAAGGGTTATATTAATTGGTTTGTGTCAATGTTTCTATGACCTTGTTAATACTCTAGTGTGATTTGTAGTGTAATGGTTTCATTCCTATAATACTAGGTGCAGGGTGAGTGAAAGATAATGTTGGTCTCTTCTTATATGTTAGATGAAAATAACTTAAAAACAAGCATCCTTCATCTTATATGGGTATTTTCAGATACCTACACAATGAATCTTGATTATGTAGAAAATAATATCAAATGTAGGAAATTCAATCACCTTTCCAAATATCTAAATTTTATGTATTGAAATTGTTCGTGCAACTGACTCAATTTTGATTTTTTCTAACATTGAGATTTATTTTTTTTGCAAATGATAAGGTATATGTCCATGTTAGTACATCCATTAAGTGCCTAAATGAGGGAATCAATATACAAAAAATGACAAACATGTAGAAAAAAAATAGTACTAGCGCGACACTATTTTTCTTAAATAAAATTAGCACTTTTTTTTAAATTATCTAATTCATGGTAGCTCGAAATTACTATGCAAAGTGTTAGTGCATCTTTTCATGTTCAAAATGTAAGGAGGATGGATTGTAATTTTAATACCATGTAGAGGTCATTGTATCATAGTGTGACATATATTTTTTATGAAATGGTTGAGAAAAGAAAAAGTTATGGCATAAACATGGTTAGTTTTCTAAAAATATAGTTGCATCTAAAAATTCCACCAACTTTATGCACTCACCATGTAGTAAGTATATGGTGCTCACTTTACATTGGGTACCATCCAAAATGGGGAAAGTTTCTTAGATTTTTTGAAGCATATATATATATATAATCATGATCTCCTTTAAAGACACTTTAGTTTCCACATAAAACTAAAAAACAAGAACCTCTAACTTCAAGAGGCAATTAGAGGTACTTGGATAATGAATTTTAACACAATCTATAGTGATTCCATGAAGGTTGGTAACACTTTTTAGCCAAATTTGGAAATGAAAACCTATTTTTTTACTCATGTGCTAGATAGAAGCCCTCAAAATGCATCTATTCCATGTGAATTTCGACTTGCAGTAAAAAAAAAATTGTATAATATTACGTTCGCTTCCCAATGATATTTTTTTAAAAATATTCTGATGACATTTAATGTGTGAAATTTTGCATTTAATGAACTGTGTGACCTTAAAAATTTGAAGAAGTAAATAAGTGGCTCATGTCCCACCCCAATAATTTGATCTTACATTAATATATA
>LPNX011143640.1:20597-44913 GCA_001517045.1 Pseudotsuga menziesii
TGTTAAAACTTATGCGGAATAAAACTTGGTTGTATACTGAACCTAAGTGTTCTAAGTTTTTTTCTTCTATGTGTTCTCTTGGCTGATGATGATGCTTTACTTGATATTGTTTTATTAGTTTTTACATTTACTTTTCGTGTCTATTAGTCATAGACATTTGTCGAAACTTATGTTTATGTTACATTTTACTTTTACATTACATGTCTTTAAATTCGTTTATGGTTTATTAATAAGAGGTTGACTTACCTCTGTATGTTAAGGGGTGGAGTGGAGAGGTTTTATCCCTTGAGGGACCACTCAAAAAGGTAAGGATTCCTATTTTTAAGGTTCTTAATTAGTTCGTATTAACTAATGTAGGCTCCTAGTTCTCTTGTGCAGGTTATATCGTCGGTGAACTCTGTCCTATGATCGTGGAAATAAAAACATCCTACATCTACAAGAAACTTATATCCATATTGCATTATTCGTGTGCATAGCTCTGTGAAAAGAGGACTAATGTCCTAGGCCTAAACTATACCTAAATCCTATGGTAATGAAGTTTATGAGATTATATTTATGCATGTTTATAAACTACATTATATAAACTATATGTTAAGGTTTGCAACCTTACATGCATTGTAATATATTCTTTGAAATATATGGTATAATAGGGTTATGTTTATGGCATAATTTATATGCCATTGAAAATTTATAATACCATGGGAATGGAGGGTGTAAGGTTTAAGCAATGGGGTGTGGTGAACTATGGTGCATATGACATTAATACATATTATAGTAGTGTGGGTTTTGATTTATGTCATAGTGGTGGAAATGTTGGAGAATTTATTGCACCTTGGGAAGCATGGGAAGAATGCCACAAGCACTGTGTAGGGTTTGTATGTGATTCATTTGGTTATTTTCATTATGGTGGAGGTGAGGGTAGTCTCATGCTCATATTGCAAGTTGTGCTACCATCAATATTTCCCTCTCTCTCGAAAGGTAAGTGATAGCATTAGTCTATACATTGAAATGTCAGTTTGGTAAAGGTTTCAAATGAATACTTTTGATGGCATTCTGATTTGTTTGTGCAGGTGACAGAGCATGGTTCTCTGTGTGGCTTGGGGGTGGTTTCATAGGTTTCTTGCGCAACCAAATCTCTGGGTAAGCCCTAAAATGGGCAATGGCCTTTACACTACTATGTGTTTTAGCAGAGGGTTCAATATTTGGGTGGGAAAATGCATCATTTGGTTGTTTCCTTGGTTGGGTGTTATAGCTCAAAATGACACATCTCTGCCTGTGACCACTTTCCTATGTTTTTGTCACATGTCGACGCTTCATGAAAGTCACTGAAAAAACACCAAACATGGAGGAACCATATATTGAGTTCTGTAAATCTATTTGACCTCACCTCTATATTGTCGGAAATATATTTATGTTGGCTAAAACTTTCTAGAAGACACCAAAGTCTGAAAAATGCCCAGAAATATCCTAAAAATGAGTTTTTGTATGTACGCGACTTTCCTTAAGGAAAACCCGTGTATGTATGCGACTTGCTCTATATAATACCTGCGTACGTATGTGAGTTGCTATATATAATAGTCATGTACGCCTTATATACATGAATTTTTGTATTGGCAACCCGTGTGTATTTCTCATGTACATGATTGTTGTTTCTGCAACCCGCGTATGCCTCTTAAAAATGTCAAAAGACACGTCTTTTGAATTTCAGGTAGTTTGGGTAGTTATGCCACTGAATCCTTCAGTTGTAACTACTTTGTCTTCACCCCTAACTCTTCCTTAACCATATGAATAGAAGTAGTTGCTTGGCATTTAAAAACCTTGGAAAACCTTGCTGAAACATTGGGGTTTTGATAGTTGCTTGGCATTTAGGATGTGACTATGTATTCTTTCCATGGCTCTGTCATATGTAAATTTTTGGTGATAAAGTTTGATTGTCGACTGCTTGACTCGGCCTTGTGTATGAATTCATCGTTTTGGAATGATCTGTAATGGATTTAATTTAATTTAATGGAATATTTGTGTTTATTCATGTGATGTGTTTCTTTATATTTATAGTTACATTGCTTGCAATGGCACCATGGGTGATTCCAATGGGTAGTTTATGCAATTTATGGTTATGTAGTAATGTGTGGTAAAAACGTGGATGCATGAGTTTATTAGTTAATGTGGCTGGGTTTTACCTTGTGGTCATAAGCACAAAGCTTGTCTCGGTTGTTAGCGTGGATATGCAACCAAATGTATTTTATGTTTTTAGATTGTGACTTGTGCATTTGATTTGTATGGAAAATATCATAGATTTGGTCATTGTTGTTATACAGTTTGGTTATTTTTAAGCCTTTTCGGGAAGCCTGAGAGGAAAAACCATTAATGTATGATTCATAGTGTTTGGTTTTGTTTGTTAGAGTCCAAAGGATTCGATCCTCGGCTATTAATTTATTAGACTTGTGGTTTGATATTTTAATTTGGGAATCTCACAGGATTCAAACCTGGATGCAATTGATTCATATGAGCATAGGTGTAATAACATGCTTCTTGGTTTGATAATGTGATTTCATGGTTTACTTAATGAGATTCCACTAGCGTGACGCAGAGGGAATGACTTTGTCTTTATATTTTTAAATATGTAATTGGTTTATTTTAAATCATTGTTAACGTTTGATTTGTATGTAATTGATTAATGACCTACAACCAATCCTTCATGGGATTTGATGGTTGGGTTGGTTTAAAGATTTGATGTGTAATTATGAGATGAAATATATAAAATCCCGTAGCCAATCCTGGATAGGGTTCGATGGGTGGCTTGGGTTAACAATACTTACAAATGTTATAATGTTTTCATAGTATGGTTTGCAATGTTTATTTAATGTTTGGTTGGTATTATGATATGATTTTTATGGTTATTTATAGTGTGGAAACAAAAGCATTTTTCGCTGGCAATATGAAATATTCCAGCGCTTTTGGATTTAAGGTTGAGGGTTTAAATTTAATGGTGTAAGAGATTTGATCTTTGGTTAGGTTGTTTATTTCATTTTTTAGTTTATTGGTTATTTCTAAATCTTTTGGACATAGTCTATATTAATGAGTTCATATATTGGTTTCCTCGTTTGTATATTTATAATTTATAAATAGTTTATCTAAATGTTTGGATGTAGAGTTTTTAATCATGTTTTAGTTTAAAATTACTGTTAGGGTTTACTTTACCTAGATTTAAGATATCTTTGGTTTAACCTTACATTAACGTTTGAACATAATCGAGTAGCTAGTTATCTTAATAACTAGGGTTTAAATAGAAGATATACTTTGTTTGACAATTTAAATCATTATAGAACTTGTTTAGATCAATACTAAGAGAATTTAAAATATAAATTCCTATCTAAGAAATAATGGTTGAGTTTAAGTATAAGCAAATATATCAACCTGTAATATAAAATTTTATCCCTGGAGTTTGCACAAAGATAATTCAGACTAAGTTTCTACAAACAAATGGAAAACCTTGCTGAAACATATAGTCCATTAGAGGAAATTTAAACTCAAAATGGGCCTTTTTACTCTAATTCAAATTCCCTGTAATCATTTGTTTGCCAATGAAATTTCTTTAAATTTGAAATACCATATAGGTATTAAAAACAGTTTTAATATAAATTTGGGGATAGGCATCATAAAAAAACTACTTTTTTGTTCGAATTTTCGACATATTTCGTTGTGTTTTTACTCAAATTTCGATCAAGAGAGATTATCGGATGTGGAATTAAATTATGCATCGGACGAGTACCCGCCCGGCATACTTTTTATGGACCCCTCTACCCCAAAAACAAGAAATACCTGAAAAAAATGTTATGATGACATCGTCACCACATTTTTTCAGGTATTTCTTGTTTTTGGGGTAGGGGGTCCATCAAAAGTATAACGAGTGGGTAGTCGTTAGATTCAGAATTAAATTATGCATCCAACGAGCTTTTTGAATCGAAATTAGAGTAAAAACATGGGGAGATATGTCAAAAATACAAACAAAAAAGTAGTTTTTTTCTTTTCTTCCTCCAAAATTAATAAATATTATTTTATTAATTTTCCTTAGGAGGCCCATTTTGAGCTGAAATTTCCTCTAATCAATGTTTAGATTGTGAATCAATATTATAAACCCTACTTAATATAATCTGTATGAATTTAGAGAAGGTAAAAACCTCATACTTGCAATTTGTACTTTATAAATGGCTAGAACCCTGCAGACTTAAACACACAGAATTAATAAGAACATAGAAAATTATGACCTCGTATTTTTGAACTGAATAAATTGGGAACTACCACGTTCCACCCAACCATCACCTAGAACTATTCCTAGTTTCAATTTGGATTCCCCCCGAACTGGTTCCAACATGCAAGTAGTCTAGAGCTCCTAAAGGTAAGGCTTCTCTATATAGAATATCAGGTTCAATACAAAATTTCTTTGCTTTTGCAAATGCTCTCCCAACATTCTTAGGATATTAATGATCAGATAGAATATAATGGATCCCCAAGCCTTTCTTTGGATTGACTCTCTATAGAGAATCTTTAGGAAAAAAGGTAGTTAAATTTCAGTTAGATCAAGAATCATCTATTTTCTTGAAATAATCTTCTACTTGATTTATCTGAAATTAATATTTATTTAACTTAACTTAGGAACTCTTTGAGTAGTTCTTATTTTGAATCTTTAGGTATTAAATATTTATTTAATCATTTTAATAAATAATAATACATAGGTTCTTTATGTATTATTTATAGTTACTATTATTTCTTTGTAATCAATACATATGCTTACTCTTTTATTCATTACATATATAAACTATATAATATACATATATCATCGTTAACATTTAGTTTTGCGTATCATACAGTATGATCCCAATCACATGGTACTTTCATTAGCTTATAATTGTTTCTTTTATTAAGACCTTAAAGTAGGGTTGGTCAACTAAGTTAGGCAGCTCTAAACCTCCTTACATGTTGGATTACCTCATATATCATGGTAGTTCTTTAGTGCTTGATGAGAAACAAGAATTTGAAATTTCATTTAATCAACTTAAAAATAAGTAAGATGAGGTCGGTGTTTTATTAGAGTCATTTTCAGTCAACACAATTAATTTTTCGTAACTCCTAGCATTATTCAGAGCCCACACTCAACTCTAAAAACTAGGAGTTACACTTAGTGCAATTTGAGATCCTCTCGCTCAACACTTATGATAGGATGTACTTGTATAATACACCAAGGGATACAATCGCCAAGGATTTGATGTGCCATATATTATGCCCAACATCAATTTGGAATGCTTTAGGGCTTATTCCCAACACTTGCAAGTCTTATCTTTCATGTGCTTCAGATCTTATGCTTAATGCAAACATTTATTAACTTATGTTATCTAGAGCTCACGCTCAACACAAACATCAAAACACTTATGCTCCACAGAGCTTGCGCGCAGTACAAACATTTCATAACTCAGGTGCTCCAGAGCTTGCACTCAACAAAAACATAAAAAAATTCATGTGCTCCAGAGTTTTTGCTCAACATAAACATCAAAAAAATCATGTTCCCCAAAGCTCACACCCAACAGAAAATATCATAAATCATGTGCTTTAGGGTCCACTCCCAATACATAAAATCTCATACATACTAAATAAAACATATGCATTGGATTACGCCCAATATATATAAGAAATCATCATACTCATGTGCAGTGGGGTTTTATGCCCAATATACAAAATATAAACATCAAAGTATCATCATATGCAATATTGGGATTTATTCCTATTAGTGTTAGGTCAAAATTTGGGACTTATGCCCATCATCAAGTTGGAAATAGAAAATTAGTATAAGTGGAACTTATTGAGATACTTTATTTATTTACTATTGTAAAATAGTGTTGCACAACATCGCAAGTTGCACCATGCGCACACCCACATAAACACACCCATAAAGAGAGATAGCCACAAGGGTTACCTTAATTGGTTTGTGTCAATGTTTCTATGACCTTGTTAATACTCAACTGTGCTTTGTAGTGTATTGGTTTCATTCCTATAATGTTAGGTGTAGGGTGAGTGAAAGATAATGTTGGTCTCTTTTTACATATTAGATGCAAATAACTGAAAAACAAGCATCCTTCATCTTATATGGGTATTTTGATATACCTACACAATGAATCTTGATTAGATAGAAAATAATATCAAATATATGAAATTGAATCACCTTTCCAAATATATAAATTTTATGTATTGAACTTGTTCGTGCAACTAACTCAAAGTTGATTTTTTCTAACATTGAGATTTTTTTTTTTTTTGCAAATGATAAGGTATATGTCCATGCTAGTGCATCCATTAAGTGCCTAAATGATGGAATCAATATACAAAAAATTGACAAACATGTAGAAAAAAATAGTACTAGTGCGGCACTATTTTTCTTAAATAAAATTACCACTTTTTTTTTAAATTATCTAATTGAGGGGACCTCAAACTTACTATGCAAAGTGTTAATGCATCTTTTCATGTTAAAAATGTAATGAGGATGGACTGTAATTTTAATTCCATGTAGAGGTCACTATCTCGTAGTGCGACATATATTTGTTTATGAAATGATTGAGAAAAGAAAAAGCTATCACATAAACATGGTTAGTTTTCTAAAAATCTAGTTGCATATAAAAGGACCACCAAATTTATGCACTCACCATGTACTAAGTATATGGTGCTCACTTAACATTGGTTACCATCCAAAATGGGGAATTTCCTTAGAGTTTTAAAGCATATATATATTGATCCACCATCATGATCTCCTTGAAAGACACTTTAGTTGCCATATAAAACTTAAAATCGGGAACCTCTAACTTCGAGTGGCTAATAGAGGTACTTGCATAATGAATTTTAACATGATGTATAGTGATTCCATGAAGGTTGGTAACACTTTTTGGCCAAATTTTCTGATGTAAACCTTATGTTTTACTCATGCGCTAGATAAAAGCCCTAGAAATGCATATATATGCCATGTGAATTTCGACTTGCAATAAAAACAAATATTTTATGTTGCCTTCCCAATGATATTTTAAAAAATATATTTCGATGTCATTTAATGTGTGAAATTTTGCATTTAATGCACTGTGTGACCTTAAAAATTTGAAGAAGTTAATAAGTGGCTTGTGTCCAACCCCAATAATTCAATATTACATTAATATATATATATATGAGCATGATCTACACAAAATGCACTGTGGTCTGCATATTTTTTTGTTAATTTATTTCACAATATACAATTATTTATTATTTTTCAAAAGTGACCACATCTCATTTCAACATCATTTTATACACATGTGTGTCCATCCCATATTTTTTTCACTATTTTCAAAAATTGAAAAACCAGAGATACCCTTTGGAAGAGGACATGCCAATGTGTGGGTTGTGCAGTTTTTAATTTTTTTTGGATCTATATTCTTTACCTTGCATATTTTTCTTTAAGCTACTTCTAAATTGTTGTCAGGTTTTCTAAGTGTAATTTTTAAAACGAATTAAAAAAACCCATATGAATTCCAAAACGCATGCATGATACCTCAATGGATAGAGGATTTGGTGATGAATCTATCTGTATAACTCTGCTCAGTTATGTGCCATGCATTGAAGGATTTACACCCATGTAAGACACATAGAAATATTGATTTTCCTGTAAAAGGGTTAATTCTATGTCTTTTAGGCCCTCGATTGAGGTATGTAGCTCGATCAAGATTTTAATAGTATATCGATCGAGGGTTTATTATACCCTCAAGGGTCTAATAAAACCTCAATCGATCTACTATTAAAACCTCAATCGTGGTAGTTCTGAAACCCTCGATCGGGGTCCTATTTTTGTTAAAATTCTAAACAAAAATGCCCAGGAATGAACTTAGGCATTGACCTTGATCGAGGTATGTAGCTCGATCAAGGTCTTAACACCTCAATCAAGGTTTTCTTAAACCCTTGATCGAGCTTCTGCTAAATCCTCGATCGAGGTTCTAACACCTCGATCGAGGGTTTTGCAAAATCTCGATCAATGGTCTAATAAAAACTCTATCGAGCGTTTGTTAAACCCTCGATCGAGGTGTTAAGACCTCGATAGAGGGTTTAAAAATTGCTCAATCGAGGTACATTTTTGTGCCTTTTTCGAAATCACCTTGCCAAAAAGTGCAACTGAGCTCCATGGATGCACCCTATAAATAGATAAAATATAGGAAATCAAATAAGCGTTCATAATATATAAAATTTACTTTTATATTTTCATGTACTTGTTTATAAAAGAATTGGTTTTTAAATTTTTACCACAATATAACATATATGTCTATGCACGTGCAACATTATATGAACTAAATGATAGTATTTTACATATGTAGAGGACATATTGTACTAGTGCAGGGATATTTTTTTAAATTATTCATGATCTTTTCATTTTTTATGATTTATTGAAGTTGAGAAACCCTAGACAAGGAGGTTGTGTGCATGTGCAAAACTTTAGGTCCATAAAGTAGCAAATTTTGAAAAAAAATTATATGAGTGTATAGATCTCTCTTCTTCCAGTGCAGCATATAATTTATTTGGGAAATGGTGAAGGAAGTCAAAAGTTACAGAAGAAAAATTAAGAATTGTATTTTTTAATCTTGACACAAAAAAGTGGACCCAACTTCGTGTACAACCCACCCATATATATATATATATATATATTCCCGGGACATCTCATTTTGCATTTATTTCGTCTCCTTGTCCATTGCTATTGACACCTTTTGTTCATATCATGTGTCTCTTTTTTCCTCTATATTTACAGTTTATGTGTTACATTTGCATCGTATATTCATGCTTAGACTATCCTTCCATTATATTTTTCATCCCTGTTTGCATCCCAATTAAGCATAGAGTACTATGTTATAGCTCTAATCTTACCTTTGAAACATAATTTAAAACCAAATTTCATTCCAATTTGTGTCACAAGGAAGACTACAATAAATGTATGACAATTGTGAAACGAATTTTTCTGTCATGTGGGAGAAGACCATATCCTATGGAAAAAATAGGAAACAAGCTTATGTGATGCAAATTAGTGTCATTAACAATATTCTCTCTCCCATGTGCGTTAAATGCATCGATGCTTATGTGCATGCAAATATTTTCTATGTGTGTGCTGTAGGTGTGTAGGTTATGTCTATAAGTTAGGTGTGACCAAATTAAACACCTTAAGTAAGACACCATAAATGACTTGATCAATATAGGTAACCTCCATTTTTCTTAAGTGGGAGAGAAAAACCATAGAAATAAGATGAAACAGTTGATCATTGGTATTAGCCTATTATTCCTGCTTTTCCATGAGAACAAAAATGGCTAAGTGGACTTAAGTTAACTCCATGCTTAGTAGAGACTAGTTTGAGACATGTTTGCAAGGTTGGTTTTTTTCCTATGGTCTCTCTCCCATAAGCCCCCCCCATATTCCCCCAAATATTTGTAATAAAGGCCCTCTTTCGAACCAAATGGTAGGCACAGTCTTCGATTTTATTTACATTTCTCAACGACACAATGTAATTTATGCACTTAAGAAACAATTACACTTAATTAATACTCACAAATTCAGGTTGTAGCATCAAAGACACACATCATAAGAACATTTAATAAATGCACCATAAGTTACCCACTTATGTACTATAACAGATGGACTAGAGAGACACCGTATAAACAAGGAACTTTAAACAGTGCACATATATGCAATGTACCATGAGTGATGCATTTGAGTGACACATCATAAATGATACACCTCACTTATGCACCACAACTAGCAAAAATACAATTTATTCTCTCTCATGAACGTATAAAGTGTGTCTCTTATGTCGATGTAAACATAACTATGTAAGTTGCAGTGTGTCAATTATATTCTATGTGGGTTAGGCGTTACCTTCCCATCAACCACCATTCATGCACAAGAGACATACACTTAAATGACACACATCAATGATACACCATAAGCGACATGCCATATGTGATCCACTTAAATTACATATATATGTGGAAACACACCATAAGTGACATTAAAGTACACTTGTGGTATATCATTTATGTCTGTCCCTTACATGGCACACTTAAGCAATGCACATAAATAACATCGTTAGTGACAGACATAAGTCGCCCACTCATTCACCATTTAAAAAAAAAACATAGCTTATAAGACACACTTAAGTGATATGTACATATATAATGACCAGTTATCCGACTAACCATAAACAATGCACTTATAAAGTAGTATCAATCTCTAATAAGAGATATATGGTACAACTATAACATGCTTTCCAATCTCTTGATAAAACGTTGTGGGATTTATTTATTATAATTTGTGACGGAAATCTAAAATTAACAAAATGACAAGTTATGAAATTATAGATCGAATCTAGTCTTGTGCACTAAATTGGAAAAGACATGCTAACTTCGTGTGAACATAACTCATAACTGATGCATATGAAGTTAGACTTGAGCATATGATAACTTCTTTAAACTATATTGGCGTAGACAACACTTTGAAATGCAAAGGAGACACCAACAAGAAAAATATTGAATGTAAAGCTATTGTTGAAATTAAACTAATAGATGTTATACATTATACTGTAAATAAGAATTGAAAAAAAAATCATAAAAGGGGAGGCATAAGGATACATAAATTGGATCCAAAATAGACACCACGTGTATACCTTACGTTATTTTCTTGTGATGCGGGTGCAAATAAATATACCAAGACTTTGTATTGTAATGATCAAGGGTCATGATACCTACACATCAACATTAAGTTTGTAATTTTTCTTGTGTATATACAGAATCATAACCAACATAAAGGGATACAACATTTGGGTGGTGTTAGTGCCAGAAATTGTTCTCAGACTACAAAAGAACAATCCAACACAATCTCATAAAACAAATTAAGTAAAATAGGTTTTTCGGGTTTTGGTTGTGCAGTTTGTAAGCAAGAGGGTAAAAACTTCACAAGGCTAAAGAAAACACTAAATCATGCACAATTGAAGGGCTGAGATGCATACCATATAAAACATAAACCAGATACAATAATCACAGCACTGAATTCCATCCATAGTTAACAAGCATTTTATAAATAATAACCTCAAACAAGAAATGAATATATCAACTGAGTGATTAAACAAATCAGAAATGAAACAAACAAATAGGCTAAATAGGGCTTATAGTTGCATATATTTCATAATTAGTCATTCAAAAAATACATCAGAGTGTTTTGACACTTAGCTTCATAAATCACAGCTTGATAGCCTCCCCTTGTACCAAAATTTGAACCCTTGGTTCTTTCCCAATATTACTTTTATCTTGGTTTCTCAAAGATAGTTACATAATTGAAAAACTACCTTTAGGTCATACTATCAAATTGTTCAATAAGACTATAATAATACAAAAATAAAATAACTTTTTTTTTTATAAACTAACTAATAACCAGTATTCTTAAAGCACTTTACAAGTCCTTAGCAACCTCTACTAAAAGAGAAATCCATTCCAAAGCTTGAGTCTTCCTTCTTGCTTTTTGGTGATCTGCTTCCAAGTCTTCAACTCTTTTTGCTAGTTCCTGATTCTGCTGTGTTAGCTCTTGAATGGTTTGTTTCAGTTCTGTAAACAGACTTTGCATCTGTCTTTTTTCTTTTTAAAGCCTCCTTAGAAACTGTAATTAATTCCTAATAATGGCTATTTACCTCTTCTAAATTTTCACTCAATCTTTTGTTGGCATTCACTAATCCCTCATTTGTCTCATGCACGTACTCGATCTGGTATTTATACTGTTTGATACTCCTTTGTAAATTTTCATTTTTAGAATCAATGCACTTCCCTTCTGATACTGGATGCATTTTTTCTGGCATCCAAGGGATTTTCAACTTCTTAAAAATCTCTTCATCTACTTCTAGCTCCTCTGTCATGGCCACAGGGACTTCTAAAAATTATTTGACTTCAATACTGCATTGGGATGATTACTTACCAACCCTTCCTTTCTCTGCACAAAATCTTGATATAAGTGAAATTGCTTCCTTAAATCATTTTGATGCTGGTTTAAAATTACCTTCTTTTGAACTTCCTCAAATATCTCTGAAATTTTGGTTTCAGTGAAAATTGATTTATTTTTTGAGACCATTTTCTTTTTACCCTTCATGTCCTTTTCATGTTGATCTTCATTGTCTTCTAGCTCTTCTTGAGATGAAGAGTCTTCAATTACTGTAATTTTCTATTTAGCTAAATTAGGGTTTAACAGTTTCTTCATATTCAATCAGAGTTTGTTCTCAGGTCTAGTCTTTGGCCTCCAAGCTGTTCCAATTTCTCCTAACATGCTTAAAGCTTTCCCTTGATGTTTAATAGAAGCTAGCTAGATAACTTTTATTTTTATCCCTCGTGACATTACCTCCTCTTCAAACTGTTTTTGTATCTTCTGTTCAGTATGAACCCTAACTTCATCAGACAATGACTTGTCCTCATCTTTAGACTACACTGTAATAGGAACTTGTTGCTATTCTTTCACATTTTCCTTTACTTCTTCGTTTAGTTCTTCATGAAAAATATCTTCTACACGCTCTATTTCTTTCAATTCTACCTTTGAAATTTCATTTTCCTCAATATTGGTCTATTGTTCAACTTCAACATTTTCATGTCCTCGAGTCATAGATTTCTCTGGTGCATTATCCTCTTCAATCTTAACCCTAACTCTCTTTTTTAGCTTCTTAACCAAATTATGACCCTTATTCAACTGTCTTTTCTGAGTTTGATCTTCCTTCTCTGTTTGAAATCCAGACCAAAATAGAAAATATTCTCATGTTTTCTCCTTCTTTCGAAGCACAGTACTAATGTCTAGATTTATAAGCCCATGATGAAACACAGATTGTTTACTATGATCTTGATGGTCCTTCAGCCTGCTAGACATCTTTTGTAAACTTTTAAAGAAAAAGAATGGAAGATTCATCTTTGCTTCATGGCTAAGATGCTGCAAAAACCTAAAATGATACCTAAAAACAAATGCAAATATTCCCTCACAAGTGATACAACTTTGCATCATTTTTATTGCATCTATCCATTCTGGTTTAAATTTTTGAATATGTACTCCTTTACCCCAGTCTGCTACCACATCTAGAAGTAAGTATTTATGTCCATCAAAGGTAAAAGGTACTTTTTTAAACCAGTATTTGCCTTCATCTGGGATCCCTGTATCTTCAGCTAATAATTCTCTGGTCAAATCAAAATTCAAAGGATCAAAAGTAACAATATATTTTTCCAAACACTAAGCAAACTTATAAGAGACCTTTGTGTGATACCCATCAATTTTGTTCAAAAAGCTTAACCGTCCTGCCTCTAAAAACAATCTTGCACAGTCTGGAAAAGTCTGAACCCAGGACATGTCTGAAGTATCATCTCTATTGGTTTTACCACTTCTTTTCATTTTAAATGACTGTCAAATTACTTGTTTCGGTAAAGAATTTTAACTCTGTTCAAGTCTTGGAAAATTTGACAAACAATGATATGTTGGAAAACTAAAACTCTGGACTAGATTTTATCATTTAAACTGATAAATGTCTTAATTCTATTGATAGAAAATTCGACATTTAGTATGAATTAGTTTTACATACTAGAAATATTCATTAAATTCCATAATTAATCTTCTATTAGTATAAACCAAAATACATGGACTTTGATAGCAATTTGCTTCCTACCTTTCAGAGTGGTTAATCCAGTTCCTAGAATTGTGTTTTCTTTTCTGCTAGGTGTCCAATTCCATTGCTTAATCCTCCTCTGATTGCCATGATAGTTACAAACAGTCGCTGCTTTAAAGCCCTAAATTACCGACTTGCTTCAAAACTTGATTACAAACTGCCAAATCTTCATTACAAACTTGTATTCTCTTCATGTGCTTTAGGAGATGCATAATTGAAGGTGAATTTTCCTCAATCATGGATAATTTTCATTATTCCACTACTCTGTATCATAACTTCCAGACCACCGCCCTTACCCTAATGATGCCTTTGTTTGAACTATTAACACTTGTCACAATGATCACCCTAGACGAGAACACATATAAAATCCATAAACAAGTGTGAATGACCTCTCTCATGCACAAATTTCCAAAAATTTCAACCAAAAATCGTGATTTTCGAATAGTGTGATTTTCTTGTAGCGCGCATGTGTATCTTTTTCAGGCTTGTGCTACAAGAAAACTTGTTTCAATAATTTTCAAAAATACAACTCATAACAAATGGTTAACTTTGGTTAAAATACTTAGATCAAGACTTTATGATATTTTTTAGGACCTTTAATTCATATAAACATCCTACAAGCCCCTGAACTATGAAATTTGCTAAATAAAACCAAAATTGGAAAAATAAAACTATGAAATCAAAACAAAAACATAAAAAGTTAAATAAAATATTTAAACTAACCTTAAATCCAAACTTAAAAATGAACAAATCCAAGCTTCAAAAAACAAGCAAATGGTTTAAATTGAGAAGCAAAAATAGGCTATAACGTCTAGCTCCTTCCGGAGGATGAAGTCTTCCCTGTGAGGCTTCAAGAACTTGTAGATCAATGCCTTCTGTGTTGTAATTGCACTACCTACTAATCTACAAAAATTCCATTGGGTCATGGAGTCTTTATTCTGTTATTCACATAGGTATATACAATGAAAGTCCAATATTTACCTCAAAAGCTGTAAAAATGTTTGAGGAATCATCCATTAACTGGATTAGACAATTCCTCACCATCCAAAGTCTGTAAAACAAAAGTATTATTTTCTAGAAACTTTGATACTATGAAAGGACCAAACCATATATTATCAAACTTGCCATGTTTTCCTTTCTACTCCTTTCTAGCATCCCATCTCAAGACCATATCTCCATTTGAAAAGGTGTTCTCCTTGATCTTTCTATCAAACCTTTCTTTAAATTTTGTCTTGTATAGTTGAGCTTTTTCCTCTACTATTTCACGTTTCTGCTATAATTCTATCAGTGCATAAATTCTTCTTTGAATATCACTGGGTTCTTCTTGAATATCTTGAATAAATTTCATCATAGGAATACCAAGTTGAACAGGGAACACTACATCAGTCATTAGAGGAAATTTCAATTTAAAATGGGCCTTCCAAAAATAATACAAATTCCATGTCATCATGTATTAGCCAATCAAAATGCTTTAAAATTCAAAAAGGGAGGACCTCTTCAACAATTTTTTAATATAAATTTGGGGATAGGTATCATAAAAAAACTACTTTTTTTGTTCGTATTTTCGACATAACTCCTTGTGTTTTTACTCAAATTTCAATTGAGAGAGATCATTGGATGCGGAATTAAATTCTGCATCCAACTAGTACCCACTCGACATACTTTTGACATGCATCGCTACCCCAAAAACAATAAATACCTAAGAAAATGTGATGAGGACATCATCATCACGTTTTCTCAGGTATTTATTGTTTTTGGGGTAGTGGGGCCTATCGAAAGTATGTCGAGTGGGTACTTGTTGGATGCGGAATTTAATTCTGCATCTAACGAGCTCTCCCGGTCAAAATTTGAGTAAAAACACAAGGAGATATGTCAAAAATACGAACAAAAAGTAGTTTTTTCTTTTCTTCCTCCAAAATTAATAAATATTATTTTATTATTTTAACTATTATTTTATTAATTTTCCTTACGAGGCACATTTTGAGTTGAAATTTCCTGTAATGACCATATACCAACTGAAAAGAAGAAGTTCCAATTGCCTTTTTTATTATTATTCTGTCTGCCCACAATGCATGTTTTAACATTGAGTCCCATGATCGTTTATTCTGCTTCAATAACTCCTTGATACTCTGAATAATATTTTAACATTGAGTCCCATGATTGTTGACTTAGCTAACCCATTTCCCTGAGGATAATAATGTGTTGAGTGTTTCAAAATAATCCCATTCTCTTCTCAGAATGCCACCATAGCTTTAGACTTAAAAGCTTGAGCATTATCAGTCAATAACTTCTTGGGACATCCAAACCTGCTAAGAATGTTTTTCTGAATAAAATCTGTAATCACCTTATCTGTTTTATTTCTTGTGTGGATGGCTTCTACCCATTTAATAAAGAAATCTGTAGTAGCTAAAATCCATTTATGTTGCCCTGAAGAGGAAGGATTTATGTTCCCTATGAAGTCCAAACCCCACTGTTGAAAAGGCATATTTACAGCAATAGACTTTAATGGTAAAGACACCAATTTTTTCTTGCCAGCAAACTTTTGGCAAGGGATACATGCTCTTACCTGCTGATATACATCATAGAATAACGACAGCCAATAGTATCTAGCTCTCAAAAGTTTATAAGGTGTTTCCTTCCAATACTTATGTCCCCCACAAGCACCTTCATGTGATTCAGAGATTACTTCTTCAATTTATGACTTATCCAAACATCTAAGAAAAATACCCCCTAGATATTTTCAAAACAGTCGTAGTTCTATCAAACAATATTTAGTAGTTTTCAACTTTAATGTCCTAGCAACTTTCTTGTCTATATGTTCTGGACATTGTAAATACAAGAGAAAATGTACAATATCTGCATACCATGCAGATTTTGCATAGTGGTCCATAATTCTTTATTTCTCCTGCTCTGCTTGCAATTTTTTGTGTGTTTGCGATTCTACGATGAGATGAAGACCTAAATCTTGACAATTTGAATCATCTAATAGTTTAGCTAAACCCTATCTCTTTACCAGATTTGTAGGCTTAATGTCCACATCATATTCCATTATTTTTGCAATCCATTTCCCTCTTTTTCCCTCACTATTAGGTTGACTCAAAACATCCTTAATGGCAGCACTAGGAACATAAGCAATAACTTTGGAATGCAAACCATAAATTCTAGAAAATATTTATTTCTTTTACCAAAGAGTAAGCTTGCTTCTCTAAAGTACTATACCTCAGCTTTGAGTCTCTGAGGGTCTTGCTAAAAAATGCAATTGGATGTTCAAGTCCATCCTTATTATTCTTTAGTAAAACAACAACCAAAGTATCCTCGGATGCAAAAGAAAATTTTAAAAATTCCTTTGTACAATAAGGACTTACCAATACCGGTGCTTCCATCAGAGCCATATTAATATTTTCAAATGAGATTTTTGCTTCTGCGGTGCACTTGGCTTCTTGATCCTTCTTCAACATAGCTGTAATTTGTTTAATGGTTTCAGCAAAATTTTGTATGAACAAACACAAAAAATTTATTTTACCAATAAAATATTGTACATCCTTCTTGCTCCTTGGTAAACTAATTTTCAGAATTGCTTTTACCCTTTCTGGATCTATCATTATGCCATCCGTTGAAACTGAATGACCCAACAACTTACCTTCTTGTACAGCAAAATGTGACTTTTTTGGATTGAGAGACAAACCATATTTTCTGCATTTCAGGAAAGTTTGTTTTAAGTGTTTTAGATTCTCATCATCATATTGTGAGAAGACCGTAATATCATCTAAGTAAATCACTACAAACTCATCTCTGTCTCCCACAAAGGCTATGTCCATATCTCTTTGAAAAGTAGCTCCAACATTCATTAGTCTAAAAGGCATTTTATCGTACATGAAAGTACCCCAAGGAGTAGTAAAAGTTGTCTTTTCTCTATCATCAGTGTGCATGGAAATTTGATTATATCCTTAAAAACCATCAACCATAGATATTCTTTGTGCACCAACCACCTTCTGCAATATTTGTTCTATCTTTGGCAAAGGGTAATTATCCTTCAATGAAGACCTATTCAAATTTTGAAAATCAACACACAGTCTGATTTCACCATTCTTTTTTTTGATAGGAACTAGATTGACTACCCATGAAGAATATCTGAGGGGAACAATAATCTTAGCATCTAACAACTTTTTAACTTCCTTTTCTATAATGGGAAACAGAGCAGGATTGATCCTCCTTAATTTGTGTCTGAAAGGTTTAACATTTGGTCTTAAAGGTACTTTATGCTTTATAATAATTTTATCATATGTCTTCAAATCCTCGTATGACCAAGCAAAAACATCAACATACTCTTTTAACAAGTTGATGTACCTATTTCTTTGTTTTGTTATGAGTTCCTTTGAGATCTTCACCATTTTGGGATGCTCCTTGGTGCCAATATTACAGTACATTACATTTTCTTTTGAAGACTGTACAAGTGGCTTTAAGGGTGTATCATCCTTTGAAAAAATCCTCTCCAAAGGCACCAGACCCTTAGGAATGAAATTACTTTTCATCTCAATCATCTTGTGACCTGCAATCTCATTTTCTGTAATACCCTCTATATGTTCAATTTCATCATCCTGTTCTTGGTCAGTTACAGAATTAGAAAACTTACCTGTCATCTCTAAAAATATTTTTATCTCAAAATCATCTTAAAAAACTCTCCATTTCTTTATATTATCAGGCACAGAAGGTCTATATCTAATTTCAATAGGATACTTCAGCTGTGTTGTTTTGGGAATCCTGAAATGTGTGGCTATTAGGGCAAGAGAATTAGCAGTTTGGTTATGATCCCTAGGAATATAAGTGATATTAAAATCCACAAAGAAATTTTCTATCATATCCCATACTTCATTTCGGTACACTTTCAGCAAATCTTGTTTTACTTGATAGTTATTCCTTACTTGCTGAACAACCAACTCAGAGTCGCCATACACAGAGATCTATTGAATACCTAAATATTTTGCAGCTTTCAAACCTAACACCAAATATTCATACTTTGTAGTATTATTAGTGGTAATAAATTCCAACTTATACATTAACTTTACTGCTTCACAACCAGGAGATATTAGAACAACTCCTGCTCCAGCACCTTCTTTGGATGATGATCCATCGAAATACATTTGCAAAGTTCATCTTCATGTTCCTGAGTGGATTTGACTGATTTTCCTTTTTCAACTTGTAATAAACTAACAGCATCATTATCATCACTCAAATGCAACATACAAGTACCCAAATCATTTTCAACAACATACAATGGATGATTTGTAGGATTCTTGTCGTTAGTCACAATATAAGCAAATTGTAATTCTCTATACAACCTTCTGTTTTCACCTCCAAAGACAATAATGGTTGTATATCTTAAGTCCATCTATAGAGATCCACCTACCTTCTTTGCCCAAGATCTAGAGAGGAGCAATCCAAACTTAGGTGTGATGTCTGCTACTACTACATCCATAATCACACTCTTCATTGGTAGCTGAGCTAAACAGACCACCATATCCTTTATCACTCCTAAACATTTTATAGCTCTGAATCGAAAGCATACAAGTCATGATAAGGTTTTCTTATGCTCAACCCTAAAGCCTCCATGACTGCTTTTGGCATTAGATTATGAGATTCTCTTGAATCCAAAAGGAAATTATGTATCATCTGCTCATGAATGGTTAATGTAATGTAAAAAGGAGGAGATGCACTTGCATCATTTTCAGTTTTTTCTACCAAAGCTGACCCAATACAAATTTTAGGATTTTCCTCTTGTAAATTTACTATGTCAGAGGGCAGTTGACTGTTTGTTGAATGAATCATTTTAAAGACTAAATTTTTGTAAGAAGGATTCTTCATCAACTCAATGAAAGGCATCGGGATCTTAATTTTGCACAATTCATTTTCAAGATTAAAATTCTGCATACCTTTATTCACCTCTTCAACTTCAATAACCTTCTTTTTTTTATCTTGATTCTATTTTTTTTCTAATACTGGATCTAACTGCTGTTTAGGAGGCAGAACTACCTTTTTCCTAGGAGTTTGAACCACATGTTTTGGCCCTGATCTTAAATTTAGTGTTTTCTTCGGATTAGTCTAACATATATCAGCAGTTACCTCGATATTTAAATCATTTTCTATTTCAAACACATATGCATCATAATATTTTGAGTTTAAAAAATCCTCCTCAGTCACAAAAACTTCTGACAACTGTTCTCCAAAATAATTCATATCTTGATCTGGCTCCTCAAAAAACTCTTCTTATTCTATTTCTCCTTCATCAGTAACATTATTCTGAATTGGGGTCGGTACCTTTTGATCCTTAGATTCTCTCCTTTCTTGTTGTCTATCATTATTTCTTCTCTCTCTCGAAATGAAATAAGGTGCAAACTGTCTTCTGAATTGATTTGGATTATTAGGGTTTCTGTCTCCCTCTTGAATAGGTTTGTTTGAATTTTTCTCTAACTCCAATTTGTTTAGTTTTGTTGTTAGGATTTTCACAAGTTTTTCCATTTCATCAATTTTTCCTTCTGCAGAGTGGGATGTTGAAACCACTGGAGCTGCATCTTTTTTACCCTTTCTATCATAAACTTGTTGAGTTGAGTTTCCCTTCAATCTATTGAAATAAAGTATATTAGATTCCTCTTCTAATGCTGACTCCTGCATATTAAGTAAAGTAATAAGGTCTTCTTTCTCTCAAGAGTAAGGGAAACTCATGATCAAAATCATTAGCATAAGTGAGTTTTGTAGAAGTTTTAGAAGGTTTAATTTCTATAGGAATTCTGCCATACATTTTATTGAACCTCTTAGAAAAATTAGCTATAGTTTCATCTTTCTTCCTTCTAAGAGCTCCAAACTCTATAATGTAATATGTGTGATCCTTAGTATCATCCCATTGTCTCATGAAAATATCATGAAGCTCTTCTATTATAGTAATAGAGTTTGTTGGTAACTCTCTGAACCATTTTTCGACCTCTCCATCTAGACTATGTATGAACATCCTCATCCACACATCATTTTCCTCGATATTATGATTATCTGCATAGCTGAGAAATTCATCCCAATGCTCCTCAGCTATGGTCTCACTTTGTCCATTAAACCTACGTAAGTATTTTTGGTAATCTCCATCAGGGAGAGAATTTAAGGGTGGAGGAAAAACTAGAGGTGCATATCTAGCTGCCACCATTCGGTCCATCATATCTAATGGTTGATTTTGGGCTACCATCATCAAACTGACTAGTTTAGATGATGAAAAGACTTGACCTGAACTTGTATGAAAAGGATTCTTACCAATGTTGAGGTGATATAAAGGGATTTTTCTAGGAGATAAAGTATTTTCTTTCTTGAAATATTGAGGATCAGTAAAGATCTGAAAATTACTAACAGGAATTGTAGGTTTTAACCAGGATGAATCTTCTTCCTTCTCCTTTAAAATAGAAAAAATTGATGACAAGTCTAGTTTATCAGGGTTACATAAGGTTGGAGATGACTGAGGCCTTTTGATCTTCCTAGTTGTCTTCCGAATCTGCTCTAGATCTGAGACACCCAGTTGTAAAGGTGAACTAGGTCCACTTCTTGTTCCAACTCTTTTAGTAGCCACTGTGAAATATTTGTTGAAATGTAGTCTTCTAGAATTTGTTGGTTTAATTCCACCTCTCGAAACCAATTAAATGATGAGTAACCCATGGAAAGTAGGCCTTCAACTTCGTCCTTGGCAATGGCACCAAAGATGTTAGTGCCAGAAATTGTTCTCACACTACAAAAGAACAAGCCAACACAATCTCATAAAACAAAATTAAGAAAAATAGGTTTTTAGGGTTTTGGTTGTGCAGTTTGTAAGCAAGAGGGTAAAAACTTCACAAGGCTAAAGAAAACAATAAATCATGCACAATTGAAGGGCTGAGATGCAAAACATATAAAACATAAACCAGATACAATAATCACAGCACTGAATTCCATCCACGGTTAACAAGAATTTCATGAATAATAACCTCAAACAAGAAATTAATATATCAACTGAGTGATTAAACAAATTAGAAATGAAACCAACAAATAGGCTAAATAGGGCTTATAGTTGCATATATTTCATAATCACTCATTCAAAAAATACATAAGAGTGTTTTGACACTTAGCTTCATAAATCACAGCTTGATATCCTCCCCTTGTACCAAAATTCAAACCCTTGGTTCTTTCCCAATCTTACTTTTATCTTGGTATCTCAAAGACAGTTACATAAGTGAAAAACTACCTTTAGGTCATACTATCGAATTGTTCAATAAGACTATCATCATACAAAAAAAAAAAAACTTTTTGTTTTTATAAACTAACTAATAACCACTATTCTTATAGCACTTTACAAGTCCTTAGCAGCCTCTTCTAAAAGACCAATCCCTTCTAAATATTGAGCCTTCCTTCTTGCTTTCTAGTGATCTGCTTCCAAGTCTTCAACTATTTTTGTCAGTTCCTGATTCTGCTGTGTTAGCTCTTGAATTGTTTGTTTCAATTCTGTAAATAGACTTTTTTTCTATCTTTTTCTTTTTAAATCCTCCTTAGAAACTGTAATTAATTCCCGATAATGGTTATTTACCTCTTCTAAATTTTCTCGCAATCTTCTGTTGGAATTCCCTAATCCCTCATTTGTCTCATGCAGTACTCGATCTGGTATTTGTATTGTTTGATACTCCTTTGTAAATTTCCATTTTCAGAATCAATGCACTTCCCTTCTGATACTAGATGCATTTCTTCTGGTATCCAATGGATTTTCAACTTCTAAAAAATCTCTTCATCTTCTTCCAGTTGCTCTGTCATGGCCACATGGACTTCTGAAAATTCTTTGACTTCAATACTGCATTGGGATGATTACTCACCAACCCTTCCTTTCTCTGCACAAAAGCTTGATATAACTGAATGCTACTTCTTTAAATCATTTTGATGCTGGTCTAAAATTACCTTCTTTCGAACTTCATCAAATATCTCTAAAATTTTGGTTTCAGTGAAAACTGATTTATTTTCTGAGACCATTTGCTTTTTACCCTTCATGTACTTTTCATGTTGATCTTAATTGTCTTATAACTCTTCCTGAGATGAATAGTCTTCAATTACTGTAATTTTCTTTTTAGCTAATTTAGGGTTTAACAGTTTCTTCACATTCAGTCTCAGTTTGTTCTTAGTTCTAGTATTGAGCCTCCAAGCTATTCCAATTTCTCTGAACATGCTTAAAGATTTCCCTTGATGTTTAATCACTACTACATTTCGATCCAAAATACGACGGTTTTTTCTGACGACGCGTGGATTTTTTCTTTTAACCATGCCAAAAATCAGAAAGATAATTTTTTTTTTTGAAATGGTGGGGATAAGCATCGCTTAAGCGACGGCTAGGCTTGCAAGCGTTGCTTAAGCGACGTATATCCTCCTAAACGTCGCTTAAGCGACGACGCTTAAATTTCTAATTCATTTAATAATTTCTTAAGCGTCGCTTAAGCGACGGCGCTTAAATTGCTCAATCATTTAATAATTTGTCTTAATTGGTTAATTATTTAAAATGGAAAGCGACGCTTAAGAAATTATCCCACACACATTAAAATGGAAAGCCTAGGTTCATTTTTCATATAAATAGATGTGCGGCTAGGTTCATTATGTCACACACTGAGTCTCGCACTTATCTCTTGGACAAGAAGTGCGAAATTCCTAAGGGTTTTTTTTTGGCGTTGCTCTTTTGTGGGGATCTTCCCACTTGGTCTTGGATTTTGGCGTTTCTCTTTTGTGGGGATCTTCCCACTTGGTATTGGATTTTGGCCTTGCTCTTTTGTGGGGATCTTCCCACTTGGTCTTGGATTTTGGCCTTGCTCTTTTGTGGGGATCTTCCCACTTGGTCTTGGATTTTGGCCTTGCTCTTTTGTGGGGATATTCCCACTTGGTCTTGGATTTTGGTCAGCTTGCTCTTTGGATTTGGTTCTAACCCTTGTGGAAAAGAAGACTCATCATATACTTGGGTTTTCTCGTACTTTGTTAGTAGGGTTTGAGTAATAAAATGCCACGTAACATTGATGTTACAGGTCATCAAGATCCGGCAGAACAAAATCGACAATTGCTTGCTAGGTTGTGGGAGGGAGTGGAAAGAAGGGGTGATGGAAAATGTTATTTTCCTTGCAGTCAATGTAGGGGCTTTAATATGAGAAGGTTACTGATCAAAACAGCTAAAAGACATTGTAGAGAACATGGACATGTTGAGGGGGGGCTTGAATATCATCCATTGGTAAGTCAATATAATTCATGATTATATATCATTCGGTCTTTATATTGAGAGTTTTTGTAATTGTATATTGTATCATTTTTATTTTGGTTACTTAATCGACATGACTAACGTTTGTTGTTTGATGTTTTAATTGTAATTATAAAGAAAGGGCCTCCTAGGTTTGTTCCGAACATGGAGAATGTGGTAATTACGCAGGAACAACTAGTGCAGGAGGAACGTCAATATGGAGGTCCTCCGAATACTGATCATGATCAAGTTAATGATGACATGGAATTAGACGATGATCATGACGATAACATAATTGAGGATGATGGTGCAAATGCATTAATCAATG
>LPNX011143654.1:0-5000 GCA_001517045.1 Pseudotsuga menziesii
CATTAATTATCCAAAGTTGTGTGTTCCAATGCCAGCTCCAACTTTATACTTACTGACATGCATATATCATTTAGAAAAATAAGATGCCCTGTGATACTAAATTTCGGATCACTTTGATATGCACCATCAAGGAAACCCATGACTTTGATATATGTAAGCTACCATGGGAAAAGATTTAGATGTACATGTGTTTAGTGTACTTTTTGAGACATGTGTGTTTAGTCTTTAGTTGGTGCATGCAAGTATCAAGGTGATCATGTGTTTGTAGTTCACTCTCCTAACTTGCATGATTGCTCACCAAATCCTAGTTGGACATCTCATACCTTGTCTTGACCCTAGTTGGAGCATGCCACAATAATTTGTTTAGTTCCCAATAATGTTGTTGTGCATGCAAGTATTGGTGATCTCATGTGTTTCTAGTTGACTCTCCTAACTTGCATGATTGCTCACCAAACCCTAGTTTGACATCTCATACCTTGTCTTGACCCTAGTTGGAGCATGCACAACTTCATGACTCATGAAACCCTAGTTAGTGCTTGCAAGTATCGGTGACCTCATGTGTTTGTAGTTGACTCTCCTAACTTGCATGATTTCTCACCAAACCCTAGTTGGACCATCTCATACCTTGTCTTGACCCTAGTTGGAGTATGCACAACTTCATGACTCATGAAACCCTAGTTAGTGCTTGCAAGTATCGGTGACCTCATGTGTTTGTAGTTGACTCTCCTAACTTGCATGATTTCTCAACAAACCCTAGTTGGACCTCTCATACCTTGTCTTGACCCTAGTTGGAGCATGCCACAATAATGTTTAGTTCCCAATATCGTGCTGAAAATAAATGTACTAAAGAGTACCAGTATTTGGTCCAATTAGGTCTTGTTTAACATCCAATTTATAGTGAGATCCTAGTCAACAAAAACCTAGAGAGTTTTTACACCACCATTGAAAGCACATTTTATCAAGAGCATTGAGGCCATTAATTATCCAAAGTTGTGTGTTCCAATGCCAACTCCAACTTTATACTTACTGACATGCATATATCATTTATTAAAATAAGATTCCCTGTGATACTAAAATTTGGATCACTTTGATATGCACCATCAAGGAAACCCATGAATTTGATATATGTAAGCTACCATGGGAAAAGAATTAGATGTACATGTGTTTAGTGTACTTTTTGAGACATGTGTGTTTAATGTTTAGTTGGTGCATGCAAGTATCAAGGTGATCATGTGTTTGTAGTTCACTCTCCTAACTTGCATGATTGCTCACCAAACCCTAGTTGGACATCTCATACCTTGTCTTGACCCTAGTTGGAGCATGCCACATTAATTTGTTTAGTTCCCAATAATGTTGTTGTGCATGCAAGTATTGGCGATCTCATGTGTTTGTAGTTGACTCTCCTAACTTGCATGATTGCTCACCAAACTCTAGTTGGACATCTCATACCTTGTCTTGACCCTAGTTGGAGCATGCACAACTTCGTGACTCATGAAACCCTAGTTGGTGCATGCAAGTATCGGTGATCTCATTTGTTTGTAGTTGACTCTCCTAAATTGCATGATTTCTCACCAAACCCTAGTTGGACATCTCATACCTTGTCTTGACCCTAGTTGGAGCATGCACAACTTCGTGACTCATGAAACCCTAGTTGGTGCATGCAAGTATCGGTGATCTCATGTGTTTGTAGTTGACTCTTTTAACTTGCATGATTGCTCACCAAACCCTAGTTGGACATCTCATACCTTGTCTTGACCCTAGTTGGAGCATGCACAACTTCGTGACTCATGAAACCCTAGTTGGTGCATGCAAGTATCAGTGATCTCATGTGTTTGTAGTTGAATCTCCTAACTTGCATGATTGCTCACCAAACCCTAGTTGGACATCTCACACCTTGTCTTGAACCTAGTTGGAGCATGCACAACTTCGTGACTCATGAAACCATAGTTGGTGCTTGCAAGTATCGGTGATCTCATGTGTTTGTAGTTGACTCTCCTAACTTGCATGATTGCTCACCGAACCCTAGTTGGACATCTCATACCTTGTCTTGACCCTAGTTGGAGCATGCCACAATAATGTTTAGTTCCCAATAACATGCTGAAAATAAATGTACTAAAGAGTAGCAGTATTTGGTCCAATTAGGTCTTGTTTAACATCCAATTTATAGTGAGATCCTAGTCAACAAAAACCTAGAGAGTTTTTACACCACCATTGAAAGCACATTTTATCAAGAGCATTGAGGCCATTAATTATCCAAAGTTGTTTGTTCCAATGCCAGTTCCAACTTTATACTTATTGACATGCATATATCAAAGAAAAATAAGATGCCCTGTGATACTAAAATTCGGATCACTTTGATATGCACCATCAAGGAAACCCATGACTTTGATATGTAAGCTACCATGGGAAAAGAATTAGATGTACATGTGTTTAGTGTACTTTTTGAGACAATTCTTGAATAAGATATTAATTCTTGAACAAAATAATGGTTGTTTCCTCAAGAAAAACTCATAACTAAGTTCATCCCTAGCCAAATCCCCCATATGACCATGTAAAAATAATTACTTTATGATGATTTTGAGTTCTCTTTTTCCATACCAATGCCACTAACAATCATAATAAAATCACATCTCATACCTTGTTCCGTCTCATAAAGAACATCTCATGACTTGCATGATTACACACCAAACCCTAGTTGGACATCTCATACCTTGTCTCAAGACCCTAATTCCAGAGCATGCAACTTGGTGACTCATGAAAGCCTAGTTGGTGTGCATGCAAGTATTGGTGATCATGTGTTTCTAGTTCACTCTCCTAACTTGCATAATTGCTCTTCAAACCCTAGTTGGACATAAAATAACTTGTCTTGACCCTAGTTGGAGCATGCAAAATAGTGACTCATGAAATCCTAGTTGGTGCATGAAAGAATTGGTGATAATGTGTTTCTAGTTCCCTCTCCTAATTAAATGTATATATATTAAACTATAAACATCAAGAAATGTAAATTTCAACAACTCGAGACCTTGTTATTTTCCGAACTAAATTTGGTGGTGTCTAAAGACACCATTCTTGGCGCCTCCAATGTGCTGTAGATGGTGTTTGTATCCTAGGCACACGAAAGGCTAGACATTAGTAACATCATAAGAAAGAAAAGAGAACCCAATGAAAATGTGCAAACATGGTTTAAATAACGCACCTGACAATGCACTCATACAAGTAGGCCATTCGGATCATCTCTGGTGCCGATAGTGTCCATCAATCTTTCGTGCTCTATATGAGGTAGCAAGTATCGTACATGTGACCTATTTTTGTGAGCAAGTGTGCGGAGCTGGATGTTTGTACCAACTACTAGGTTGGTGAAGTGGTATACAATAGCTCCTGGTCTATAATCCTGATATACATACCCACCCTTCCTTTTCTGTTGTGCTGCAAGTGTCAAGTACTCCCCTTTTATAACCATCGATCCTGTTGGGAATTCAATATTTTCATCATCTATAACAGGTTCTAGAAGGGTTTGTTTCCCCTCTAAGCAATGTGCCAACCAATATTCAGAACCCCATTCATTATTTTTTGGGGCAACCACTGCATATATCTGACCTATGAAAGGAAATAGGTCGAGTTAACAATACATTTTGTAAATAAGGTCTTGCATTTATAATTTCTACATAAATTAAATTATACAAAGGTCGAGTAAACAATACATCAATACATTTTCTTATTTAGGTACTACTCATGTACCTACTTGTATGAGATCCGATATGTGATCATAGTCTCTAGAAATATGTGTCTGATCATCTTCCAAATGGTCTATTTCATTTCCCCCGTTGAAATTGGTGCCAAGTGTCACTCGATCCCATGTATCAATGGTATCAGTATGCTCACAATCATCCCATTCACCGATGCTACAAGAACTGCAAAAGCAAGCCTTCAATCTTGTCCAAATTTGTAGGGCCTAGTTGTCTGAGCTTCTAATTGAATGAAACTGTCAAGTTCCATGCACTGTGTTCACCCAAGGTGTTTGTGATCAGTACAAATTTGTAACCTCCCAGAATATTCTTCGCACTAAGTGTTTCCTTGTTGCTTGTTCTCCCATGATAGATGCACACCATTGGACTATAGATGCAGCGTCTCGAAGGAGAGCACCTGTAAACTTCATCTCTTCCCTTTGAAGGGAAGTTTTAATGCATGCACCAAAACCATCGTGCTCTCCTTTTCCATGACCAGTTTCAAAGTAGTTCCATACATGTGGCACCTTGTATTTTAGGTGCAACAAACACAACCATTCAAATACACGTGAATTCTTGAACTGTCCAGCACAACCATCTGACCAAATGAAATGACGATGAAATGGTATATCCAAAGCTATCACGTGGTCATAGAATAATTTAAAGCAATGTTGCACGTAATGGATGTCATGGGTCCGGTCATCACTTATGTAGAAGTGAATTTCTTTCAGTATCACATGTTTCTCTTCACTGCTATCTTGCCCATGTCGATACGTGATATGCACCATTATGCTCACATGCTCTGAGTGATAGTATTGACTTTGAATTTATGATTTTGTGGTTGTAGGGTGTAATTTTCAGCAAAGTCAACCACTGATAGTATTGTTCCAAGAGGGAAGGTGTCCCAACATATTTTGAATTGCTCATCTTGCCACCGTGCCATATCGACATGTTGAATGTACTGTTGGATCTTTCCACGAAACTCTGGAATAAAATCACATACTCGAACCTGGTACATGAATATTAATATGTCAATAAACCACATAAATAAATGTGTGTGTACACATGAATATTAATTTTTCAATATTCAAGAATTTACCTGTGAAGTCACCAATTTAATCTTCCTGCTTTCTTTCCCATCATTTAGCTGATATGTCTCATACTGATAGTTCTGCTTCTCAACAATTGCATTCCCGAATGCTTGATCTTCACTTTCATGGATGCAATCAGACCATAAGGATAGCCCACCACAATTGTTGCAAGAACCGTCTACAC
>LPNX011143654.1:12500-75750 GCA_001517045.1 Pseudotsuga menziesii
TAATATATTTTATTATTTAATAATTTTTGCATTCCCATAAATTATAATTAGGTACTTCTTTTATCTCAATTATAATTTATGAAAATGTCCTGAAAAAATGTAAAAAACTTAGGTTTCTCATCTTAATAGCTATCATCTTACAAAGAGGCTCTTGTAGGAAGTAAATAAAGATATAGATGTTGTGATATGATTTAAGAGGAATATTAGAAGTGATATTGGTGAATTGATGTGCTTATTGAGATTTTAGTAGTGGAAGTGAAAGTATTTTAGATATGGTGAATTGTTGTGCTTATTGAGATTTTAGTAGTGGAAGTGAAAGTATTTTATTAACATAGGTTGGAAGTATTTTTATTGTTGTGATTTTGTTAGTATGTTGCTCATTATTTTCTTTGTTGGTATAAGTTTTTAGCTGTTCATTGGACATACAACCATTTGTGAGGGTTACTATTTTATTGGTTGGTGTGAGGGTTACTATTTTATTGGTTGGTCAAGAAACACAGGAAATTAATTTTTTATTATGGTGTAGCCTAAATATTCTAGGTTTTCAACATTTTTTAAGCATATTTTCCATCTTATTTTGTTTGAAGTTAGGTTGTGAATCTTTAAAAATCCTTAGAATAACATATATTAGCTATGAAAATTGCATAATTTGAGTGTCACAAGAGTATTCAAAGGTGCTGAATTATTTATGAATTCAAAATCACAATTTAAACACTTTCAAAATTGGATTTTGCCAAAAAACAATTACCAACCAAAACCCACCAAAAACTTGAAAACATAGAATAAACATTTACTGTTCCTTTTATTAGTTGTTGGTTGGTTATGAAACACAGAGAAAACTAATATTTGATTGATTGTAGGTTACTCTAAAGGCCGGGACAACATAAATTATTTCCCAAAATGAATAGGTTGAAATATTTCCATAAGTTAATTAACAAATGGCAACACGGCATTAGACATGATAGATTTTTTCAAAGTAAAAGTTAACTCGAGTCAAGAGGAAGCCATCATGTGATCAATAGTATAAACACTATGCAGAGAATATCTGAATACGAGGTTTAATAGTGTTTATAGTGGGGTTGGGCATAAAGGTGCAAAATATCCATGGTGTTGTGGGCTATATATAACCATTGACCCTGAAAATATATGAACTTTATACTTGAAGTTATAAATATTGTAAATAAATATTTATAATATTTTTTTGTAATTCTTGTTCTCTTAACTTAATTCTCTAGCATCTACTCAATATAGTTTAATGTACTTAATACTAAAACACATTATATATCTTACTAAAATTTATGTATCCCTATATAATGCCTTATTACTTTGTATCATACAAATATAGTTTCTTTTATTTTCAATAGATTTACTAAACAAAAATTATTGTATTTTATATTTTATGTGTTTCTTCTCTATTGTTTAATTTACTGAACATTTGCTTACCTTCTTAAAAAATAAAAAATTGTAATAATTTACAAAAACTTAATTGAATATTTTTCAACTTTATAAGTAAAGGAATCCCTTTTAATTAATCTCAAAACATTATAAATAAAAAAACACATTTATCATCACATAAAATCACTATTTAAAATATGTTTATTCTCATAGCTTAGTGAGTGCTCTCCCATTTACTCAATACAAGGTAATGTACTTAATACTAAAAAACTCTCACTACAATTTATGTCTAATTAAATAGATGTCTTATAAATTTGTTTTGTATCATAGAAATATTGTTTTTTCATTTCCAATAGTCTTATTAAGAAAAATATTATTACAAAACCTCAAATGAATAGTTTAACTAATAAAGATTTTAAAATATTAAAATATGATAATAATAAAATAACAATGCATTGCATTTCCTTTAAAACCAAAGATATTGTTTTGATATTTGTTTGAATGTGTGTTTAAATTTAAAATCAACATTATTTTAAGCTCATTTTATAATGAATAGTTTAACTAATAAAGATTTTAAAATATTAAAATATGATAATAAAAAATAACAATGTATTGCATTTCCTAGATTCAAAGATATTGTTTTGATATTTGTTTGAATGTGTATTTAAATTTAAAATAAACATTATTTTAAGCTCATTTTATATACATGTATATAAAGAGTATTAAAAAAAGATTAATAGTAATATTTAAGTTTTGTTAATGTATAAATTATAAATTAATTTTTAAAACTGGAAATAATATTATATTTTGGCAAAATTTTAATCTATTTTTAAATTTGGATTTAAGAATGGTTTTAAAATAACTTTATAAGTATTTATATAATGCATTTGCATTAATGAAAATATAGTCAAGAAAATCATGGAAATTGTGAGCATCCTACCTCTTCTTGTATAATTTAGTGGTGAATATATGTCATTCTCTAATGTCCTAAACCAGATTTCTTGGAATGCTTAGTGACCTAGATCCTGTTGGCAAATCAAACATTACATGAATGATTGTTGACCTTTAATGATGTTGTCTATTCCACATATTTGAAGAGGCTAACTACATAACACAGGAGAGAATGTGTGTCCTCAATTAAAGGCTCTGGAGTATTTCCCTTATGCCTTCTCACATTATTTTCATCTTCTTTGGATGTTATAATGATTTTTTGTAGGTAATTAAAACATAAAATATTTCAATTATTCAATTAATAAATATCTAAGCCCTAGCACTTGTATATTCCAATAGTAAAAAAAAATATTAATATGTATGTAAAAATTGTTTATGAAAATATTAAAAATCATATCAGCTACGTTATAATCGCAATTCACAAACGTTTTTTTTAATTAAAAAGGTGTCGAACTGCAAAACCCAACCAAAAAAATCATGGATCTCATTCTGCACAGTAGTTGTTAATTCATGCATCTAACTGTATTAAAGAAAAACGAAATAAAGTCCATATTTGAGTAAACTCTCTTCAGATTCTACAAAGAATTTCTAGATAGGGATTTCTTCATATTGAAATTTGGAGTACAGTGTATGGGGCTGAAGTGATTTTTCAAACACTCAAACACTCAGGAAGTATGTATTCCAAGTGATTGAATTCCCGACCCTATTTCTCTCTCTGCTCAAAGGGTCATGCCAGAATTTGCCCGAGAAGACCCTTTGCAACTAACGATGACACTAGAGAAAACAAATATTTTAAAATTTGTCATATCGTGGTCATCTTTCTTCAACGATTTTCAACTCTTACTGATCATCCCAATTTTCCGCAGGATTGCAGTCATATCTGTGCTTCATTTTCCAGTGCAAAGCCTGGCAAGCCCGGGAGCAATAATGCACAAACCCACATGCAGAACATCTTCTAAATTCATGTTTTCTGGTCTCGGGCCTCCCGCATTGTGAATGAGAGCAGAGTCTTAGGCCCGGTGCCGGTGGATGCAATGCAAACCATTCTACCAGAAATGTGTTTATGGCATGAAAATTTGCCGGCGATGAGTTGCACACAATATCGCTCTGTGAAGGGATTCTGCGATATCCGCGACGGCGATTGTGGCGGACGCTCGCCGAGCTCCCGTTCTTGCAGGAATTTAGCTCGCTTGAGTTCCGTCCATCCGAGAGTGCGTAATCGAATCCGTGCATGCAGCACATCGCTTCTCTGTAAGCCGCTTCCTCTCTTGCGTTTGCTTCTAAAAGCAATTTCCGTCCCTCCTCGGCGTTCTTTTTAACGCCGTAACCATCCTGCAAACAATGGCCGAGCTTTGTCATCGCATCTAAGTGTCCTATGGCGGCAGCTTTGGCACATAGAACAACTCCAGCCTTTAGGACTTTGTCCTTTCTGAATCCTCCGCTTCCATTGAACTTTATAACGGCCAAAGAATACAGGGGGCATGGATGCGATGCAATTGCTGCTTCTGCCATTAAACCTAAGCCCGATACTCTGTTCATCACGCAATAGAAGCGAATCTGCGCTGGGAAAGATACATGAGTTCCAAAAAACAAAGGTTCTAATTAAAAGAAAAGCTGGGGTTCATTCAAGCTGTTCAGTAAATACTAACCATGCCAAGCTTGTAACATTCTTCTCGATTGCCAGCGTCCGCACAAAGTTTCAGAAAAGAGTCTGCATCTTCATTCCATTTTGAAGCCCTTACAGTAAGGGCTGCCATGGACGCCTCGCTAAGAACCTTTCGATTGGATGCGGCGGAACAAAACCTTTTACATCTGTTACGCAGTACACATTACTCATTAAGAACTCATTATGGCGATTTCTGAAAACATTTTTCAATCATTTTGAGCCTGTGACGTTCGGTGCGCACCGTAAGAATATATTGACAAAATGAGAGGAGAAACAAAAAAATTACGATAAAGAAAACTTCAAATCGAGAGTTATAAGACACGCACGTCATTTTTGCGTTTACGAGATCGGCTGGAGAGTTCGCAGAAGCGCGGAGGGCAGCCATAATCGAAATCAGGAGATCGTCATGAAGACCATCAAACGGATTCTGGAAAGCGTCATTCCCTTTCGAACTTGCTCCGGATGACATCAACAAACCAGAAAATTTAAATTTTGAAAACACGTGGATGATTCTTATTGGGCAGAGGGACGACAATGATTGGGAACTGTGTCGAAAACCCTCGGAGAAAGATGTCTTCGACGTAAACATCAATATCCAGAATTGGCCCAGAAAAGTTCTATGAAATTTCCACCGTTCCACGCTGTTCATGTGAGCTGATTGTAATTGGACGAAAATCGTACCACGGCTTCAGTACAGATCCATTTATGCACAGCCATTAAAGTACCAGGAAATTTCTACAAAACTTGCGATCCAATCGCAATCGCTATTTGGGTGAGCTGGTAAATTGTAATTGGTGGGCAAAATTGTTCCGCGTCCTCTGTAGATACAATCGTACATCAGGATTCAGTTTGTGCATTGAATTTATGTTCTGTATCATCGTCGCCAGTTTTATATAATTTGCTGAGAAAGCGGTTGGCGTTTGTGATGAGAAAAATGAAGCTAGAGATTATCTTGCTGCTGCAACTATTGATCTTGAATGGAGCGTTGGGAGCTGACCCAGAATGTCCCATGAATCTTGATTATGTCCACCAATTGCCGTGGACAAGTCCTTCTGTGAATCAGCCATTATTAACGCCGATTGCTGCCAGACATTGCTGAGTTTGCTGGGCATAGGATTAGCCCAGTATTTGAGAGATGAATCTATGTTCGACCTTCCAAGCAATGCCTCTGCCGTTGCTTGTCTCGCGCTCTTTCAGCAGCAGCCCAAATCTCTGTCTCTGTCGCCGGACTTGGTATCGACCTGTTGGAAGAATAATATGACTGGATCTATATCGAGCCCACTTCTCTGCGCCGGCATACAAACCAAGCAAGATTGGTATCGGAAAATGGGGACTGCTTGGCTGGATTCGGCCTGCAAAGGCGATCTCTCAGATTTGGACGCCTGTCAGGAATGCAACGATAGTGGAGACCTCGTTCAGAAGGAGCTTGTGGACAAGTACAAAAACTTAACAAATTGGAAAACCAGTGAAAGATGTTTCTATTTCACGGTATTGTATGCCGCCGGAGTGGTTAATGAATTCGGCCCCAAGACCAGAAGTACTGCACAGTGTATCCTCCGCTTGCCCTTCGTTCGAACCGCGTCTTACGGCCGACTTTTGGTCTACTGTTTAATGGGCGCTGCTGCAGCCCTTTCGATCTGCGCTCTCGGACTTCTCTACCGTCCGTGGGTGAGGATGAGGAATCGTAACGCTATGCACAGTGGGTTCGTGAGGCGTAACGAGAAACTTTTGAAGTCCACCGTGAAACCCAACACCAGGGCAGTGTGGTGCGGCATTCAAGAGATCAAGGCCGCCACGGATAATTTCAGCGACGCCAATTTCATTGGCCAAGGAATCTTCGCTACGGTTTACAGGGGAACGCTCAATGACAGTCGGCGGATTGCAGTGAAGAGAATTAAAAACTGTACTCCAGAAGGGGATTCAGAATTCCTGAACGAAGTGGTGATCATCAACAACATCAGGCACCGGAATTTGGTCATTTTGAGAAGCTGCTGCATATCCAGCGACGAGAGCGAAGGGCACCAGAGGTTTTCGATATACGATTACATGCCCAATGGAAGTCTGGATGAGCATCTCTTTGGAGAAAAGTCCAATGCCCAGCGCAAGAACATTGTTCTTGGCACTGCCAAAGGGCTGGCTTATTTGCACGACGGTATCGAGCCTGCCATTTATCATAGAGACATCAAATCCACAAACATTCTGCTCGATGACGATATGAATGCCTGTGTGGCCGATTTTGGTCTGGCGAAGATCATGACTAAAGAAGGAGAATCCCATATCACGACTAAAGAAGCCGGGACACACGGCTACTTGGCCCCAGAATATGCTCTCTACGGCCAACTGACAGACAAGAGCGATGTGTATAGCTTTGGGGTTCTAATATTGGAGATCATGAGCGGTAGAAAGGCTCTGAACACCTCTGCGGAGCTGGGCTCCCATTATCTGATCACAGATTGGGCATGGGCGCTAGTGAAACAAGGGAGGACCAGTGAAATAGTAGACAAGAGAATCAGGCAGAGTGGGGCTGAGACAGCTGTGATGGAGAGATTTGTTTTGGTGGGTATTTTGTGTTCGCATGTTATGGTGGCGTTCAGGCCTCGCATGGTGGACGCTGTGAGAATGCTGGAGGGAGAGGCCTAGATTCCTGAAATTCCAGACAGGCCCTTGCCTCTTTATTTCTGAGAGTGTTTCTCGGCCCTCACTCCGCTCGACGGATAGGCGGATATAGGTAACCACGTGACTATTTGCTGGCATTGAAGATCTGGAAGGGCTAGATTGCCATGGATTACGGACACGGTTTTGTGAAATAATTTGTATTATAGAGTTAATTTTGATGGCTACTTCGAAAACTGTTATAATTATGCTGGAAAATTGCATATCTTAATTTTATATATAATTTTAAAGAAGGTTTTGCGTATAATTATTTTTATTTGTAATTAATTACATTGAACGACAAACTAAGTATATTTTCTCTCATAATATAAACGAGCAATTGCCTCAAAAGTGCAATAAAAGACCGAAAGAAAATTGAATTGAAGAAGAAAATATCATCTTGTATAATGGACAAATCAACTTTAAAAAATACTTATAAAACAATATCTAACTAAAATACAAACCAATCTAGAAGTGTTTTTATAATGTTTGTCAATGTTTGAATATAGATGATTATCATACTTAAAGTCATAAATATTGTAAATTTATATTTACAATGCTATTTGTAAACAATGTTCTCTTAGTTTGTAAGAACATAAAGAAATAAACCAAACTTAACATGAATAGACAAATGTTTTTGTATATTTATATTGAAAAGTTAGAGAAACAAAAATAAATTTTAAATTTTAACATGTTCACACTTCCCACTTTATGGTAATTTATGTGATGTGCAAATGAAGTTGGTGTATGGTAATTTATGTGATGTGTAAATGAAGTTGTTATCTATGCTACTTGGTAATATATTTTTTACTCTAAAATGGAAATTCTTTCCTATCTTTCAATAAAAGCATAAGGGCGGCTCCATTAAACATAAAAGATTGTTTGGAGATACTTGAGATCAACTTTTTGAAATTGACTTGTAATTGTGGAAGGAAATACAAGATAAAAAAAACTCTCACAATTCTTGTTAAAAATTGATAATAATTTTAGCATTTATATTACAATTACATTTCAACCCTTCAAAACTTTGTTCAAGGCATAGTTACCGAAATCATGAGGGGTTGGAATGTTTGAAATTTCAAAAAATTTGAAAAGGTTAGATGAAAAAGTCCATAAATATGAAACATATAAAATTACACATATTATTCTGAAATTAAAAAATTCTGACGAAAGCATATAAAAGCAACACTTAAAAAGGAGATATTTCATAATATATAAGCATATAAAATCAACACTTAAAAAGGAGATATTTCATAATATACAGTGCTTTTAGCTTGTAAAGTGAAGGAATTCATCCTAAGGGCTCTAACTTAGGTTTAATGTAGGTTTTTATTTTGTTTATCAATTGAAATCTTTTCCTTTTTTTCTGTGTGTTTTTGTTAAGGAAAAGTCCTGAGGTTTTGTTTGGACCGGTTCGACCACTTTGAACAATTTGGGATCCAGCTGAACTTGATCCAGGTCCAGCCAAACCTTGTAACCATGGCATTTGACGACTTTCCAAAACATTATGCTTTTGTTTAGTCTAACAAATTTAATGAAGTTAGAACTATGAAATATTGGTTTCCTACATCAACAACCCTATCTATATGTTGATGAAAACAAAGACATCAATAGACGGTAATGAAGCTTGAGAGTAACTTAAATCTAAAGGCTCTTTTTATTTATAATTTAGTTATTAATTATAGTAAAATCCATACATTCATTAGTTAAAAGACAAACAAAATGAAATATGTTGACTCGACTTAACTACATGTGGATGCAACCCTAAGTCATTTCAAATTTATTGCTCCCTAATAACAACTTAGAAAACAAATCCATTTGAAAAACAAACTAGGCGTTGAATAATAGAGTTCCCTCCTCCAAGACCTAGGATGGATAGATTTCACTTCCTTCCTAACATTTAATTGAAGAGAACATAGATTGATCTCTCCACACTATTTGCTTTGGTTGAACTGAACACAACACAAAAATCCATTAAAGACAAAATATGAACTATGGAATAATAGCTCAAAGTAGTCCTTACCCAAAGAACTTTTCCCTCCTTTTGTTCACAACTTGGATTGAGGTTAGGGATAATCATACCATGTCCACCCGCGAATATTATCAAGATATATATAAAAACTCCATGTTAAACCTCTTTATTTCATTGTAATCTATCAATAGATATGGTGGAAGCATGTTGTTCACAGTGAAACGCAAATGGACCATGTTCAAGTATTCTTCACTACATGTGGAGAGCATAGAGATGAAGTTAAGAATAATTTTTAGGATTTCCTATGGGCTACCATACATGTTCCTTGGAAATCTCAATATAAAAGATTAAGCTATTTAATCTAAGTTCCCATGTTCCCACTATGCATAAGACTATTTAAAACTAAAAAAATGCAATAAGAAACAAGCAAGTCAAAAGAATAATATGAGTATTTTACATCATTAGATCATAATCTATAACTATGACAATGTTTAGGAATATGTGCGCTACCATGGGACCCTCATAAACCAATCAATCAAGCCAAAAGAAAAATCCCTACTATTTTACAAGATCACCATTCATAAATATGACAATTCTTAAGAACATATATGCTACCCTGGGACCTTCATAGATTTGACCCTTCATTCTTAAGAAACTTATTTATAGCAACAACCTCCTTCAAACTATCAACCCTTTTAAAAATTAATCATGATAAACAAATTGATAATTTAACAATGAACTTTATGAGGTTGTGCAATGCTAACTCTAGGTGCAATGCACTAATTGTTTAACGTTCATCCAATTTTATCTTAGAGTTGCAGATCGCTTCTTACAAATTTAGAAAATAACCCATTTTTCTTTAATTACGTCGATACACGTTTTTTCTATCTAGGTATGTTTTGAAAAATACTATACCCGTTTGGTCATCACTGTCACGTCCCCATGCCTCCGACCGGCAAAGAGGACGCGACTACTAGCTTTAAACACCTGGGATAACTGTCCATGAACATGTACAAGCATAGATAAAACGCTAAAATGCTAAAACAAAATGCTTAAACAAATTTGAACTAAAATATGCACACAGGATTATTCATCATGCACAGATGCAATTTAATCCTCATCCACAGCGGAAACCAACAGCATTCATACATGCATGCATTCATTTAACATGTTCATCAATTCCATTAACAGAAATTAAGATTGCAGAAGTAAAATGGGGAAAATCACTTATCTTATGTTGAACTCGATCCACAACCAGCTACGTCGCTGCAACGTTCCACCCAACCATAGGCCAATGTGCTCATCAATCTCTCAGCAACGCTGCCACCCCCGAGCTGGGCATGATTCTCCAAGGAATAAGGGAACAAGCAGGCTTACACATAGCCAGGGATGCACAAAACACAGCCAAGCCAACACAGTTGGGTTTATCAGGACATTAAGGAGTTGGAAAAGGCAAATTGCTAAGCTGGTGAGCTCATTACAGAGCCAAGGACACCTACACCAGAACTAGCCTGACCTCTAAGACACCCATCCACACCCAACACAAGGAATTAGTCCCTTCTCTGCTACACAGTCCCTCAGGCCCTGCATTCCCTTCCAGTGCTATTCAGGGGTGATGAAGAAGAAGGCCAGCCCTCTAGCTCTGTTTGTGTGGTTCCAGCCACCAGGTTTATCAAGCAAAACTAAGCCAACATCCCTACTCCTTACACAGTCCGAAGACCAACCATTGCATGTATGCAATCAATTAGCTATCACAGCTAAAACAGGGCAAGGACTCCCCAATGAATTACATAGTCCCAACCACAACAGCAACACAATTTCAACAGTAGAAAATCCACATCCCGTCTTGGGAAACAAAATCCCCTGGACAACATACACAGACCACGCTAGGAAATAATTACAGTCTCCCAGCCTGCGCGTGGGTGAACAACAACACAGGACCCCCAAATCAATCCATGAGGGAAAAATACAGCCACAGCATCCACGATTCCGCAGGGAAAGAACAACGTGGGAAAACCCAGAAATTCCTGTGTGTGAAGATAAGAAACGGGAAGGAATCCCTCTGCATGAGAATGAACAACAGTGGGGAGGATGAAATTACAGTGCGTGGGTGTTCAGCAAACTCGTGGAGCCCCAAAAAATGTCTACGTGAGACCAAAACCGCCTAGAGCCTATGCGTGAGTGATGAGCAGCCAAAATCGTGGGTGAGAGAGGTATGGCCTGCGTGAGTGTTTTCTTCCATTCTGAAGTCAACTGCTGTGGTGGAGTGTGCGTGAGGGTGAGGACTGACAGTCCTGCCACCCCACTCCCAAAGCAATTAACTGCCTCAACCACCAGCAGTAATTCTTCAATGAGAGTGGTTGGGATAAAAACAAGGTAAGAAGACACATGGGCATTTTCCCTCATTGGCCAAAGTTGGACAAATTCCTCCACATCCCTATCCTTGGGAAAATCATGCCCCATTCGATTTAGTTGTTGCGACCGTAGCTGGTTGTGTTCATTTTAATTATAGATGCATATTTACATGATGACCAACATAATATATGTCGCATGCCCCGATATACCATCGGTGACAAATTTAAACCCAAGAAATAACATAACCGATCAATGGTGGGGCCTTGGCCTTTAACTCCACACCATGATCATTTACAATATACACATCATATACATCTAATGTAACGGGGTCAAAACCGGGGTGTTACAATCACTCTATCCCATGGATTTGTTTCGACGGCGATTTCCAGGGATATTGACCCAAAATCTTTTTGTTGAAACCCCCTCCCAATACTTAAAACCTCCTCCCCACCCCTTTTTATACCTCAATCCTTATAAACCACCCTACCCACCCCCACCTTAAACCCCTCATTCTCGCAATATATTGGTTCAATTTTTGATAATTTTAAAACCTACAATATGAACTAATGTGATAGGATATTGGTCAACAAGTGAAGACCCCGTGGTAACATCATCCTTCTACTGGTGGGGTTGGAGGATCTCTTCATCTCTCGAAGTCTCATTACTATACATATGATGTTGAACTGGGACATGCATCTAACAATATAACATATTTTGGGCTCTTCGTCTTGGCATCTCTTTAGCAGTTCAACTCGACATTCATCATTTGTAGACTCTTGGGGATTCAAAGTTGGTTATTGATTGTTTCAAGAATCACTCTAAACCCATTAATCTCCATCTTGCTCCTTTATAGGATGCCATTGTCACGATGTTGGTATTTTTCATCATATTTCTTTCCAACATATATATCGGGAGAAAAATATTGAGGCTGAACTTTTATAAAAAAGAGGCCTATCACTGGGGGCAGAATGTGGCACATATAGGAATACAAAGATATGGTGATGGTGGAGATTTCTTTCTCCGATAGTCTTCTGATGATCCTTTTCTCGGTTTTTTCTTTTTCTTTTTTGTTTATATGCCTTTCATGGATATGATTATTTGGCAATTTTATAATTAGATTTTGTTGCACACTTAGATTTTTGTCAATATATGGATTATTAGATGGATTGTTTCATCTACAGTTGGATATGTCTTCAGATGTACTTATATCTTATGTCAACGTGGCTATATGAAAAATCTACGGTTTTAAGCCTATATAAATCGGTTTTTAATTTTTATAGAAAACTATGCATTTCTTAAGGGAAAAAAATATTCATATATAAAATCAAGTTGGACATTATCATTAATTAACTACCTTTAAGAATGAAAAACATAAAATATAAAGTTAATTAAATCATTTTTTAAATTATAATAGAAAACTATGCATTTTTTAAGGAAAAAGAAGTCTTTCATATATAAAATCAAGTTTGACATTGTCATTAATTAACCACCTTTAAGAATGAAAAACATAAAATATAAAGTTAATTGGTGAGCTAAGGTTTAAGTAGTGCTAAAGTTTTATGTAAATAAATGAGATAGGGTTAGAAGATGAATGCATCATGTGTTAGGTGTGCAATCGTGTTTGTATGATGTATTGTTTTACTAGATGACCATGGCAAACATGGATATTGACAACTAAATGTCCACGAAAAACATGGAACAATGAGGCATCTTGAAAACTACCAACTCATTCAAGATGCCTCATTATTATGTTGAGTTTATTAATATTATTATGTTGAATTTACTTTTATTATTATTATGTTTAAAACAGCAAGTATCACAAAACAACATTCGTTTCTCAACCACTTAATATATCCTCAATTAACGATGTCAATTTATCTTCAATTAACGATGTCAAATTATTGTCAATTAACAATGTCAGTAAACTTACATAACCATTTTATAATGTCTTAATAAAATCAATAAACATATAACAATTATTTTTATTAATATGATGATAAAATAATAGACATATAGCTACTTAAATGTGATAATGAAATCAATCTACATAATATTAAGGACAAACTAATAAACTACTTAATTTAGAGGAGCAAGAACAGAAAACATGTGCGACACTAAATATATGTGAGACAGTGATCGTGATACTAATCTCAATTCCCATATCCCCCAGTTGCATTCAAATATACTTCGAGCGAAGGCTACAATGAGCTTCTTGCTAAATATAGTGTCACCAATCATTGTGACTATGTTTGTATATTTGTTCTTTCGGGACTGGAAATTAGGACGAGCAGGAATGGAAGATCCAGAGAGGATACACGCAAGAATTGCACATTTTATTGCACGACTCCCCGCAAATACAAGCTCATCAGCTGAAAAAGAGTTGGTAACGAAACGAGTTTTAAAACTTGCAAAGTTTGGAAGGGATTCCAGAGCTGCAATTGGTTCTCATCCGAGAGCTATATCTTTGCTTGTTGCAATTCTCAAATTTGGAACTACCACTGCAAAGGTCATTGCAACCTTAACTAGCGTGCCTTTGTGAGGAAGAATATTTAAGAGTGAAAGTATTGCAAGGAGAATGCATACCTCCCTTGCTTAAACTGCTAAAGTTTGGGGTTGAATAAGCTTAGAAAGCAGCAGCAAAGAAAATATATGCACTATCAGTTGGTGGTGTGGCAGATCAAGTCCTAATGTATATATTTGTGACAAAGGGTCTTGTGCCCACTCTCTGGAATCGGCCTCATTCAAAGCAAAAAAATAGTTGATGATCTTCTAATTAGGGCATTACAAAAGTTGTGTACAAATACAGAACGTATCTGGCAAGCAACACTCACAGTTGGGGGAGTAGATACTATTTCCAGTGGTAGTACAGTGGCTCAATCAAATGCATCTTACCTCTTGGCTTGTCTGATGTTGGTTTGGGAGACTACAACCTGTACTAAGGTTAGCAATGTTGATGTTGTTCAACACCTATCGAAACTTTTAGGTCCTGAAAATAAAGTCTCTGTCTGGGCAGAAGCAACTAATGCATTGCGGCCACTTTCTTCTAAGCTAATTAGTGCCAAGAAAACTATAGAGGATGAAGGCAGCGTTCCAATTTTAATCAATTCAGTCGCAACACCTTCAAATATTCCTATGCAAGAGCTACCTGTTCAAGTCCTTTAAGAACGCGCACTGGGTATTTTTGTTAACATTTTTGGTGGAATGCGTGCTACTGTGATCAACCTCAGATCAGAAAGAATTAATCCCTCTCGGTCTCACATTCATGTGGCTGACATTGTTGGTGCTCTGGCCTATGCATTAAAGATGTTTAATGAAAATTCTAATGATGCAGATTCACTGGATGCGGTTAATATAGAGGGACTATTATTCAGACAACTCAAACCTTGTATCTCCAAGTTGGTGCAGAGTGTGCAATTGAAGCTTTGGATGGCCTCTATGGCAATCCTTCTCTCTCTAAGAGTTTGCGATATGCTAAAGCAAAAGGATTGCTGGGTTGGACTGGTGACTATGGTTACTTCTGAGGTGCAAGAAGAACTCATGCATTTTTAATAAGATTTTGTTTTGCCAATTCAGATCTGTGGCAGTCATTTAAGGGACCAGAGGGAATTCAACTTTTAGTTTCATTCCTTAGTTTATCTAGTGAGCAACAAGAGCACAATGTTTCTTTGCTTTTAATTTTTCCCATAGAAGTTGCTGACAGTATACCAGAAATTGCAGAAGTAGGTGGAATATCTCCCCTTGTCCAGCTGCTGGGAAATGGATCTTGGAAAACAAAAGAGGATGTTGCACTTTTGCTAGGAAATTTATGTGCTCAAAGTGAAGAAATTTGTTATTGTGTTGAAAGTGCAGATGCTGTTCCATCCCTCCTGTCTTTGTTGAGAAAGGATAATTGGAGAGGACAAGAATCTGTTGCCAAAGCACTTAAGCATCTTATAAGAGATGCAAATGCTTCCACTCTCAACCAGTTGGTGGATTTACTTTTGGAGAATGAACCAAAGTCAAAATCCCAGGTGATAATGTTGTTGGGATACTTAATTTCAGTTGCATCTCATGAATATCTTGTACAGCAAAGAGGCGCTGTAAATTTCAGTTCCAGAAGAGTATATTTTCAATGGTTGTTCAAATTTTGACACCAATGGCTGCAAAACATGCAAGATTCTCACATGGTTGTTCAAACTCAGACACCAATGGCTGCAAAACATGCAATATTCGCACAGGTTGCTCGATATTGCATGAAAATGAGTACAGAGAAGCATATTTTCTTTAGTACATACCAAAATTTTCAGAGGAACCAAGCCATTGCCAATTTATTCCTTCGATTTGGCGAAGAAGCACTGACATCGCTTATTGGTCCTTTATCTCTATCTCCACAAGTCTCAAAGAATATAATGAATAAATCCCAAACAAACGAGGTTATGGACCTGGGATCCCACACCATTGATTACGAGAATTTGTGTGTTCAGCAAGTCAGGCAGTCACTGCATTAGGAAAACTTGAGTATTCAAGAATTCTGGCAGTAAGAACAGTAAATCGAGTAAACACCTGCCAGGTGTTAGGATATTTAGACACTTAGGAGTTAGTTAAGATCAACTTGTGTAATATATCCGTTAGGTAAAAGTGTGTTTCTTTAATATGCATTAGTATGCATTTGTAAATATTCTAATCCGACGGTCACGATATGTTCTAGACATAGAGTGATCCGACGATTCAACTTCTCTTAGATCATACCTACCATTGATCTGTGGCTTAACACCCGATTGGTCTATGATCTCTATTTAAAGAGCATAGAGGGTCCTTGGCTAGTTGATCGATTATGAGAAGCTCATGTAACTTTCTTTCTTTTGCATAATAAATTGCTCCGAAGTAGCTATTTGGCCGGGGCCGTGGACTGTTTCCCTCTCGAGGGTTTTAACCACGTGACAAACATTGGTGTATTGATCTGTGATCTGTTTATGTGAAGCGGCTATTCTTGGTGTTCGGTCCTTTGGGAGTACCCTGTGTACCCTAACACCAGGCATAGAGTAGAAGGTAGTCAATTATTTAGTAATGAAATATATCTACAGACACCTTTGCTTTCAAAATTCTGGACGATTCCCATCGTACATGCATGGATAAAAATGAAAAGAAAGATTTCCTCATCTCCAGTCTGCAATCAACAAGCCCAATATTGCATAGGACGATCAACAAGCCCAATATTGCATAGGACGTTGAACAGAAACACTAGGTTAAAATATCAAGTCTCCGATATAATAAAAGGCAGTGCTACACAACTCTTACAAGGTTGCCATGATAAATCACAGCGTGAATAGATTAAAACAAGAATCACAAAAGAGGAAATACACGTAGGCCAATTAAATGTATATCATAACATAATACCATGGAATTTAGAAGTATCCCATACAACAAGTTAAAGAAAAGAAAAAATAACAAAATTATTGTTCCATTCACATTCTTCCATGAAACCCTCATGGCCACTGAACAAAGTATTACCACCAAGCTTCTTGACAAGCAGAGACGCTCAGATTCAAATTGGACTTCATTCATGTGGGCGGAGAGATGCCTTGTTCGCAAAATTGCACTGTCCAGTGGCCAACTGACTGCACTCAATAAGCCACAGCAATTCCTCAAAAATCTCGACATTGCAGGGCACCGTCAAACCCTCTGTCTGCTTGAAACCATATTCTTCACGAGCCTTATCAAGCAACATAAGGAAAATCGGATGGGATAAGTAGATAGTGGGAATCACAAATCACCTTCGTTCTTCTCCAACATAAACAACCAAACATCCTTAAGGGGCTACCCGTTATTTTCAAATACTTGGCCTGCACGAATCAACACTTACAGACCTGTAATGATTTTTCTCAGTATAATGAAAAGATCCCACCCCTTTAATCATTTTCGCTAAATTCTTTACAGAATTCAATCTCGCTAGACTCTTTACAGAATTTATTCTCTTGGTAGAGACTCATGGTAGCAGGAGAGCTTCGATGCCTTCTATTAACGCAGGCTAAAAATCATTAATGAAAGGAAATCCTTATTACACAAGGTAGAAACCACCCTGAATACATCAATACAATCTACAAAACGATGATTTCTATTCAAAAACTCAGACTCTAACCTGCATATCTATGTAAAACGAGAATGAACTTACAGACTCCAAATCTACTGTTTTCCAACCCATTGGTCTATTCAAAATTTCCTTTCATTTTCCAACCCTCCCACCACACGCTTGTGCAACATGTACAACGCCTTTCTCAGAATGTACAAAGAATAAGTTTGTTTTCTGCTGAATCCTCGATTCCCGCACCCTACTAAACACTAGATTTGTAATGGCGCTTTGATGAATGTAGCTCAAATCACTACCTTTCAGCTGTACCTTCCAGCTCCAATCCAGCAAACGTGTCACTTGTTTATTGGATAAATGGACAACCAAAAAAAAGTACAGGGTATTTCAAACCCGATCTCTAAGAAAGGGAATAGTCTAATGACGCGATGATTTTTCTCAGTGGCAATCGTCACACCGGTTTTCCAACCACCGACTACCCACTCCTCTCTGTTGTCAGCCAACCGTTCCACCACCGTCGCGTCGTCCCCATTACACCCTCCGTTATAGCAGTTAGGATCCTGCCTTCGTCGTCTTGGTATCTCTGTCGCTGTCTCCTCCATCCCACCCCACACCATTATGTCGCCACATACTCCCTCTCGCCACTACACTATCATTCAAACTCCACCCCCCTGCACCTACAATGATTCCCCTCTTCGTGAACCCACCCCTGCACCTGTAATGATCTCGCTCTTCGAAGAACCCACCCCCTACACTTTCCATGATCCCACTCTTCGAAGAAACCACCCCCTGCACCTGCAATGATCTTGCTCTTCATGAATGAAACCTCTCTGCCATTATCTTCAATGATTGTCAGCTAGCCTTCAGAAAACTAAGCCAGCTCTTTAAAATCCTGTAATAAAATACAGGTGTAGGCATCGGCCGTTCCTTTTTAGCAGTCATCGCAGGAATTAGTTATTGTGTTGTTGGTGAATGCAAGTTCCCTTTCAGTAGTCGTCATAGGAATCGGTTATTGTGTTGTTGGTGAGCACAAGGAGCAAGTAGACTTGCACGATCTTTTGATTTACTCTTCCTTTTGTGTGTTGGATGTCATTAAATTTTTTTCTCAGGTAGCTTTTTTTTTGTAGGAAACTTGACGTGGGACTCCGTCAGCCTCAGCACGGTGGATATCATGTTAGAAATAAATAATTAATCTCGTATGTTAGATGTTTAGTTGTAGACAGTTTTCAAACTGCTGTATTCAGTTGTTTTCGTTATCAACCGTAAATGGTCCAATGTATGCTATTTAATACATTAATAAGATATCAATCGTAGTGTTCTCAGTCCATTATATTTTGTATTTTTCTTTCTATATTATTTTCATGGTATAAGAGCTTTAGGTAGATTGCTGCTGCACGCGCCCACTTGCTGACCTTGTGTGAAGAATACAGTTGAAATGTTTCGAAGATCCTCATAAAATTTCCAGAACTGCTGCAATGTAAAGTTCCAAGGATTGCTGCAATAATTATCAGGCTGTTCGGTAATTTTTTGAAAGATAATTTTTCTTATCATTACTGAGTACAAAATAGATATTTTATTTGGAATTCAGAAATTAGTTTTTACAACATTAGGTGAATGTAAAGCTAATGTTGAGAAAGTTACACAGATAAATTGGTTATATTGGAAAAGTAAACTTTATGAATTTCTGGAGTTGCAAAATTTTTTTACTTTGCAAGTCATTAAACAAAGTTTTTTTTTAATCCGGGAGTTATAAGAAAAAAAATGGTTGAAATTTGAAAGTTAACATTGGAATTTATGAAAGATTGGTTTATTTAAACCTAAAAGTTATATCAAATTTTTATTGTGCCTGATTTTTGTGAATAAAACCAATGTCTTCCAGTTCTTGGTCAGTTCAGGCACCAACTTTAGTTGTTCCCAACTATGATTTCTAGAGTGAGAAAGTTAAAGCTATTTTGCAAGGTCAAGGATGTTGGGATTGTGTTGAAACAGGGTTTACAGAATCTGATTCAAATACTATTGCAATCATGTCTGCTGTTCAAAGAAACAAATTAGAAGAACTTAAACAAAAGGAAGGAAAAGCAAAATCATGCATTTTAGTTTCATTGGATGATTCTATATTTCCTAAAATCATTGGTTCTAAAAGTGCTAAAGAAGCTTGGGATATTCTTAAAATGGCCTATAAGGGTAATGATAAAGTAAAAACTGTTAGACTTCAAACCCTTAGAACTCAATTTGAAATTCTCAGAATGGTTGAATCAGAAAGTGTTGATTAGTTTATGACTAAAGTTATGGGTAGTGTGAATCAACTTAGAATTAATGGTGAAAAGGAATTGACTGATCAAAGATTTGTTGAAAAAGTTCTAAGATGTTTACCCAAGAAATTTGAAATGGTAGTCACTGCTATTCTTGAGTCGAAAGATTTAACTAAATTTTCTATAGAAGAATTGACTGGTTCACTGTTATCTCATGAAGCAAGGATGAACTTGGATGTTGGTACTTTAGAACATGCATTTCAGTCTAAAATTTCCATGGACAGAGGAAGAGGCAGAGGTTTTCGTGGAAAAAGAGAACGTGGTAGAGGACGTTCTCAGTCAAGAGATAAATCAGAACAAACAAAGGAAAAGTCAGAGTAGTCAAGATCATCTTCACAAGATCATAGCCAAAGATGGGCAGACAAATCGGAAATTCAATGTCGGTATTGTAAGAAGTATGGTCATCATATATCTGAATGTCGTAAGTTGCAGTATAAACATAAGCTAATGTTACAGAAAGTGAAACATCTGATGTAATGTTTCTTTCATGTCAAGTTTCTGAGAAAGTTCTTGACAAAAATATTTGGTTACTAGATAGTGGATGTAGCAATCATATGACTGGTCACAAATATTTGATTTCTAATCTTGATACATCTGCTACTACTACAATTAGTTTGGGTGATAATCATTTAGTCAAAGCTTCAGGAAACGGTGTTGTGCCAATTTTAACAAAGCATGATGAAGTGAAAAATATTTATGATGTTTATTATGTACCAAATCTCAAGCACAATCTGTTAAGTGTAGGACAACTAATGGCGCATGGTTATGATATTAATTTCCATGACACTTACTGCAAAATCTTTAATCCAAATAGAGAATTTGTTGCAAAAATATATATGATGAAGAACCGACTGTTTCCATTCGAAATGCGAATTGGAAATATGTATGCATGTAATGTTGCGAATGCAAATGAAACTGAATTATGGCATTGTCGCTATGGTCATTTACTAGTCAAAAGTATGAGTTTGTTACAAAAAGAGAGTATGGTCAAAGGATTGCCTTCTTCAATTAATGAGACTCCTCAGTTGTGAAAGTTGCATAGTAGGAAAACATCAGCGAGATAGTTTTCCATCAGCTTTTTATAGAGCCAAAGATTGTTAGAGTTAGTTCACATAGACTTATGTGGACCTATGCAAAATCAGTCAATTGGTGGAAGTTTTTATTTTTTGACATTTGTTGATGATTTTAGTAGGAAAGTTTGGGTTTATTTTCTCAAACATAAATCAGATACTTTCACATATTTCAAAGAGTTCAAAGCTGAAGCAAAGAAACAAAGTAGCAAATTTGTCAAAATTTTGAGATCAGATGGAGGAGGAGAATATGATTCTAGAGAGTTTGTTGATTTTTGTAAACAACATGGTATAAAAAAACAAACAACTACCAGGTATACTCCATAGCAAAATGGAGTGGCAGAAAGGAAGAATCGCACCATCATGAACATGGCCAGGAGTTTCCTTACAGCAAGAAAATTGTCCAAAGATTATTGGGCTGAAGCAGTTGCATGTTCTGTTTACATACTGAATAGATCACCAACTTCGAGTGTTAAAGGTAAAGTACCCGAAGAAAAATGGAGTGGATTAAAGATAACTGTTTCTCATTTCAGAATATTTGATTTCATTGCTTTTGCTCATGTTCCCGAAGAACTAAGAAAAAAACTTGATGATAGAAGTGAGAAGTACATTTTTATTGGTTATAGTGAACAGTCGAAAGCATACAGATTATATAATCCTGTCACTAAATTTTTTTTTAGTAAGTAGAGATGTTAAATTCATGGAAAATGAATCATGGAATGAAATGGAAAACAATACATCTCATAATCATTTTATTGAGTTAGATGAACATCAAGCACCTACAACACACCTACCAAGATTGCAAGTTCCAAATGACAGTAGTTCTTCATCTCACAGTGATTCAGATTCTGATCATACACATCAAAAAATGAGAAGTTTGAGTGATATATATGATCAAGATGTAGTACAATTTGCATTTTTCTCATCTCAACCTACTTGTTTTGATGAAGCTGCAAAGAAAAAAGAATGGGTAGATGCAATGAATAATGAAATTGAAGCTATTGAAAGAAACAATACATGGTATTTAGTTGATCTCCCCGCAGATAAAAATGTAATAGGTGTTAAATGGGTTTATAAAACAAAACTAAATGAGAAAGGAGAGATTGATAAACATAAAGCAAGGTTAGTTGCCAGAGGTTTTTCACAACAACGTGGCATTGATTATGGTGAAACTTTTGCACCTTTAGCAAGATTGGATACTGTTCGTTTTGTTTTGGCCATTGCAGCACAAAATAAGTGGCATATTTATCAAATGGATGTAAAGTCTGCTTTTCTAAATGGAGTATTAAATGAAGAAGTGTATGTGTGCTAGCCACCTGGATTTGAAGTCAAAGGACAAGAGCATCGAGTGTACAAATTGAAGAAAGCATTGTATGGTTTGAAGCAAGCTCTGCGAGCTTGGTGCAGTAGAATTGATCAGTATCTACTCAAAGATGGTTTTAGTAGGAGCAACAATGAGCCTACTTTATATATCAAGGTAAATCAGCAAGGTAAAATTCTAATTCTATGTCTTTATGTTGACGACATGATCTACACATGAAACATGATGTTAGATGAATTTAAAGCAACCATGAAAAGTGAGTTTGAAATGACAGATCTGGGATTAATGAAGTATTTCTTAGGCATTGAAGTAGAACGATCTAATCATGGTATATGTATTAGTCAACAGAAATATGCTGCTGATATTTTAAAAAAGTTTAAGATGGAAAAGTGTAAACCTGCTGACACTCCTATTGCAATTGGCACAAAATTAAGCAAGGAATATTTGGGCACAGTAGTTAATTCTACTTTGTATAAACAACTTGTTGGGAGTCTTATGTATCTTACTGCTACAAGACCTGACATAGCATTCGCAACAAGTTACATTTCCAGGTTTATGGAATCTCCTAAGGATTCTCATTGGAAAGTCGGTAAAAGAATCTTAAGATACATTGCAGGTACAACCACTTATGGTTTGTGGTACACAGCTTCACCAGATAGTATGCTCACAGGTTACACAGATAGTGATTATGCAGGCAGCATAGATGACAGAAAAAGCACTTCAGGATATGCTTTTCTCTTTGGCAAGAATTTGATTTCATGGGCATCCAAGAAGCAACCCATAGTTTCTATCTCTTCTGCAGAAGCAGAATACGTAGCAGCAACAACGACAGCATGTCATGCAGTTTGGCTTAAACGACTTTTGATGGATTTTGGATATACAACAAAAGAACCCGTTTTGGTTTTTGTGATAATAATTCTGCCATTTCCTTGTCAAAGAACAATGTATTTCATCAGAAAAGAAAACATATTGACACCCGATTTCACTTCATTCGTGAACTTGTCAAAGGTGGTGACATTTCTCTCAAGTTTTGTGGTTCTAAAGAACAACTAGTTGATATCTTCACCAAGCCTTTGGGAAGAGATGTTTTTCAGTATCAACGTCAAAATCTAGGCATACTATAATAATGTAACCCTCGAGATTAAGAGGGAGTGTTAGAAATAAATAATTAATCTCGTATGTTAAATGTTTAGTTGTAGACAATTTTCAAACTGCTATATTCGGTTGTTTCCGTTATCAACCGTAAATGGTCCAATGTATGCTATTTAATACATTAATAAGAGATCAATTGTAGTGTTCTCAGTCCATTATATTTTGTATTCTTCTTTCTATATTATTTTCATATCAGTCAACGCCCACTTCCTCCTTCAACCAAGTAAGCATTATGTTGCTTCCTTCTTCAACCAAGTGATAGTCTGCATAAAATTTTAGATTTCTCCCAAGTAAATCAAGAGGATAAGACATCTAAACAACGTTGTAATTTTAATTATAAGCAACAGTAGAATTTTAATTATCTATTTAGCTCTCTATAAATAAGCTCTCTCACATCATTGTTTGTTAATACTCAATCTCCATCTTCGAGATAGGTTGTGTTGAAGGTTCACGCTCAACTTTTTCCAAAACACTGAAATATGGATCAGCTAATGCCTGGATTTTTTGAAATTTTTTGTGTACTGTTTGCATGTTATTTCTTCATAGCTTGTCGAAAGTAAAACGTGTGTCACATGGATTTCAGAGTTTGTAACAACTACCACAAGAAGATTATTTTTGACTCCATTATCACTAAAATTTCAAGCCAGAGTGGGTGTGTAATTTGATGGCATAGAAATTCCCATTATAGCTGCTTAGCTGAAGGATAGGTGTAAGTTACTATGAGTAGCATTTCCCCCAAAAAATGGTTAGATTATCCAAGCCTTGATATTCACGGATATTTAGGTGATCTAGCCATAACTACAGCTAATCATGTTTTCTTTTGAGCTTGGAACATGTATCAATATTAAGCTCATGTACCCATCAACTAAATACACATTCAAGTTTAATACTAAATTAATTCCTACTTTGATGGCTCACTTTCAGTAAAATTCATTGCTTGGTTGGAAAACTGAATTAATCTAGCCTCCACCAAGGTTCAAGTCTCACCATTGAGATTATGTACAACCTTTAGGCCTTGTGCCGGATTATGTAACCTTCAAGCTAAAATTACTTGAAATGACATGACATTGTATTTTTGTTCATTGGCAGGTTTTCCTTTTTATAAACTGATGCTTCGATAACGAGTTTGGAGCATATTTTTGAATTCAAGAGATTCTCATGTATCATTATGATGTTTGATGTTCATGTGGTATAATAGGTCTTGACCCAGTGGTAGGCGTATTCCCGCCATCTATTTTCCACCAATCAACAATTCATTTGCATATGGGATTTGTTCAAATTTCAAAATTACTATATAAGGAAGATACTCTTTTGGGTCTAAATAGAGCTTGTTTGTCGACTAGTGACTAATCAAACTGTTGAATAGTATATTGTTGAATCGAAAAAGCTATCCATTAAGCTCCTTGCATGTGGCTCAAATGAGACACAATGATATTTATTAGGGGACTTGATTCATCTACATAGGTAAACTGACCTCCACAACATACCCTCTTTGGAATTTGCTTACCAATTTTACTTGAAAATGAAAGCTAAATTGTAGAAGGCCACAATGAGAGCAATCTCAACGAAAGAAGCTTTAAGACAAACCTTTTCATCCTCTTTCCTCTATATAGAAAACAAATATATGTTCTAAAATTCGGTACAGACCCAAGCCACATGGCAAGTGGCATAGAAAATAAATGTCATAGGTGTACTCACCAAAAGAAGATATTTAGTCTAGAGTAGTCTCTATTCCCAGCTTTCCTAGTTTGCAACTCGTGACAATGTAACAATTTTCACACAATTGTTTGGATTAAATACTAATAGGTACTCTGCATAATTTTAATGATAGGATGAAGAATATTTAACTTGGTTGGGTGAACTTGTGAAGACTAATAGCCAACCCAATAGGTTGGAAGAATTTGCAGCACCAACTTTCTCATAGAATCCTTAAATGTTGCAGAGTGTCATGTGACACCACTGGATTGATTGATCTTCCCCTCATTGGGCCATGCCAACATGATCTACAGCTGGGTTATAACACCTGTCCAGACATATCCAAACATAGCAAGAAATATAATTTTTTATATGTTATTAAAAATACACTTTTCTGGAAAGGCATCTCTAATGTTGGCCAATGCTATAGTGTAAAGCAATTTCATGTTTGTCTCATAAGGGATGCTTACAAACCAACCTATAATGTGAAAATTTCTCTATTGGAGTAATAAATCACCTTGTTGGATGCCTACTAGATCAAGGTGTTCTAGTTGGTCACTGCCAGATTAATGCAATACCTTGTTCCTTCATAACTGCAAATTGTGTATTCACACATGCAAGTGGTTCCCACACTATGGTTTCTTTGCTGGCATCAATCAGTAAAATTAATAATTATAGGATAAATGTCAAAGGTGAACTCACCAGAAGAAGATATTTATTCTACAGTAGTCTCTAGTCCCAAATTTCCTAGTTTGCAACTAGTGACAATGTAACACTTTTCACACAATTGTTTGGATTAAAGAATGATAGGTACTCTATAAAATTTTAATGATAGGATGAAGGAATATTTAACTTTGTTGGGTGAACTTGTGAATACTAATATCCAATCCAATAGGTTGGAAGAATTTGCAGCACCAACTTTCTTATAGAATCCTTAAATGTTGCAGAGTGTTATGTCACACCACTGGATTGCTTGGTATTCCCCTCGTTAGGCCATACCAACATGATCTACAACTAGGTTATAATACTTCTGAGGACGTATCCAAACATAGCAAGAAATATAAATTTTTATATGTTATTAAAAATACACTCTTCTCTGGAAAGGCATCTCTAATGTTGGCCAATGCTATACTGTAAAGGAGTTTCCTCTTTGTATCATAAGGATAGGTGTAAGTTACTATGAGTAGCATTTCCCCCAAAAAATGGTTAGATTATCCAAGCCTTGATATTCACCGATATTTAGGTGATCTAGCCATAACTACAGCTAATCATGTTTGCTTTTGAGCTCGGAACATGTATCAATATTAAGCTCATGTACCCATCAACTAAATACACATTCAAGTTTAATACTAAAGTAATTCCTACTTTGATGGCTCACTTTCAGTAAAATTCATTGCTTGGTTGGAAAACTGAATTAATCTAGCCTCCACCAAGGTTCAAGTCTCACCATTGACATTATGTACAACCTTTAGGCCTTGTGCCAGATTATGTAACCTTCAGGCTAACATTACTTGAAATGACATGACATTGTATTTTTGTTCATTGGCAGGTTTTCCTTTTTATAAACTGATGCTTCGATAATGAGTTTGGAGCATATTTTTGAATTCAAGAGATTCTCATGTATCATTATGATGTTTGATGTTCATGTGGTATAATAGGTCTTGACCCAGTGGTAGGCATATTCCCACCATCTATTTTCCACCAATCATCAATTCATTTGCATATGGGATTTGTTCAAATTTCAAAATTACTATATAAGGAAGATACTCTTTTGGGTCTAAATAGAGCTTGTTTGTCAACTAGTGACTAATCAAACTGTTGAATAGTAAATTGTTGAATCGAAAAATCTATCCATTAAGCTCCTTTCATGTGGCTCAAATGAGACACAATGATATTTATTAGGGGACTTGATTCATCTACATAGGTAAACTGACCTCCACAACATACCCTCTTGATCCAGGAGGATCCAAGAAGCCAAATTTTTTGAAGTCCTCCAATCTTAGCAAAACCAACACCAGATCGAAGGGCTCATCGAGACGATTCCAATGGCATTTGTTTCACCTCAAATGGACTCCGTATGAGAAAGTTATCGCGTTCTGTTCTATAAGGTCAACAGGCAAAATTGGCAAAAAGAGGTGCCACGTGGCACCACTAACAGGGTGATACGTGGAATCCGTACAGTACGGACAAGGTGCCATGGCAGGTGTATGGACCAATCACAAGGTGACACGTGGCAGTATAGATCCAATCTGGCATACTGATGGCTGGGTGTATAGACGGTGACATGGCAATACGGGCAGTGACTGGTCGGTTGACTGGACGCTGACTGGGCGTGAGGTGGACCAATCCTAGGCCACCACGTGGCAACACGGGATTGGCCAATATGTCTAATGCAAAAATCCTGGCCTCCGCGGGGTTCGACCCCATGACCTCTGCAAAGAAGGCCGAGCGCCTTCACAACTCGGGCTATGAGTGGTTCTTGGCATGTGTGGTTAAGATCTATTATTTGAACTTGAAAAAAAGTTTATAAGGGCGCAAAAAGGGGCCAAGGAAAGCCCCGACCCATGGTGTTCAACGTGACAAGGGTTACAACCCACGAAGATCATGTGGGACGCACCACTCCTCAAGACACATGTGCATAACAAACTTTAAACACATTACATGCCACCTAATATGGTTGGAGTGCCACGGATTACATGCCATAGGGTTGGGGCACCACCATTGCATAACAAACTTTGCGTTTAAGTTTTAAAGGTGGGTTGGTATATGGTTTTAACCATATGCCATCCTAAAAGGGTATTTTTTTAAAATATGTTTGTTTATTAGTTAATAAAGAGCCCAACTACATGATAAACCAAACATGGGGTTGTAACCACATGCCTATTTAGGCAAAATTGTTGTAGCTTGAGAAACCATGAGGATCATGTGAGAGGAGTCCATACAAGCCTATATAAACCATTTCATTTGCCATTTGCCACTCATGCTTTGGAGTGGATACTTTGTAGCTAAAGGAGAGAAGGGAAATTGCGTAGCTCTGCAGGAGGAAGGTACGAGTGTTTATACTCATTTTACACCGTCTTCAGGCTTCGGAGTTGCTGGAAGCAGTCTTGTTGTGCTTTGGGAAGCGGTTCTCTTCCTGGCCATTGTCGCCAAGGTATCATTGTATCATTGCCATGTATTTTTGCCTTATGCTGAGATTATAGATCGGCCCTCCGATTGAGAAGCAGGCCCAGAGACGTAGTCCATCCTGGACGAACTCCGTTATCAACTTGTTGTATTTATGTGCGTATTGTCTATTCTGTTTGGTTCTCTTCTTATGGATTTGTGAGATTCATTCATGCTCTTTATGCAATTCATGTTAACGTCATAGAGTAGAAAAGATCTTGTTTTCAGATCATGTGGTATCAGAGCAGGACTATTTGACATTGGATTGTGAGTGTGGATGCTCACGAGGGCTAAACTGCAAGCTGGTGAGGGTACATTAGAGCCTTATAATTCTGATATCGGACGTGCACACCGAAGGAGGAAGATGGATGCTAATGATGCCCGCATCGAGATGGAGGCAAAATTTCACAAGTTCTTCTACATGATGGCCGACAAGGTAGACAAGTTGTTTGCAGACTATGAAGAACACATGGAAAAAGAAAGAAAAGGCAGTGAAGTAAAGAAGGAAGACAAAGAAGTGAAGGACGAGGGCAACGCTTCAATTAACCACGGAGGAGGTGGCGAGGAGCAGCCTGAGCCTCCCTCTTCACCTTCAGCTTCAAGCATAAGTTCAAGTGCTTCTTCCTCATCTCATTCTCAGCATTCCAAGGTTCCTCACAAAGAGCCTCAAAAGAAGCCCTTATTGAAGCTCGATGTGAAGTTTGATTTGCCCATGTTCAATGGGGAAGCGAATGTAGAGAAGTTGAATAATTAGATAAGGAAAATTGAGGTCTATTGCTAAGTCCAGCAGATCAAAGAAGAAGATGTGAAGATTCAGTTGGCTTCACTTCGGCTGACAGGCATCGCACTTGTATGGTGGGAAAGCAAGCTTCAGCAAGGTAGCAAACAAATGGGTAATCTTCTCTCATCGTGGTCTGCTTTCATTTCTGCTTTACGTAAGCAATTTTATCCATTGGGTTATGTTCAAATGGATATGATGGATTGGAAAAGTTTTAGAGAAGGCAAGGGTTAGAGTGTTCAGAATTTTACTGAAGAATTTAGAAAGAAAGCTCTAGAGTTGAATATTTCTTTAGATTCTCCTGACACTCTTTTGAAGTACATTGGTGCTCTTCATCATTATCTACGCCATACTTTGCTGTTATTGAATCCTACTAGTGTGGATGAAGCAAGTGTTTAGGCTACACATCTTGAGAGCAGGAGGAAGCATTTGCAAGAAGACCATCCGAAGAAGCCTTTCAATCCCAACAACAACCACAAGTACAAAAAGAAGGACAAGAGCAAGAAGACAGCTATTGCCAAGAAGGAAGGAGGAAAGCTCCATTGCAACCATTGCGACACTGATGGGCATGATGAAGAAAGTTGTTGGAAGTTGCATCCTGAACAGAGGCCAAAGCATTATGGAAGCAAAAAGAAGAAAAATACCATTGCAACAGCACAACGATATTTGGGTTCCGACTTAGGTGATGAAACCATGATTACAGCCGTGGGAATGCAAGGTAACAAAACTCCTCATACTGGTTCAAGTTCTACTCATGTTTCTAAATAAAATGATAAAAGAAGAAGTGAGTTGTTTCACATCAGAGTTGTGTCTAAGCATACAAATATTGAAACATTATTTGATCCGGGTTCTCAAGTAAATTTGATCTCAGAATTAGTTGTAAGAAGTTGGGCATACAGACTAAACCTCACCCCAAGCCTTATCCTCTTGGATGGGTATGTGATAATTCTAAGCTACAGGTGACTAAGCAATGCAGGTTAAGGTTTGCTATTGCTTCAAAGTTGATCGATGAGGTGGAATTAGATGTTGTTCCTATTGACATCTGCGGTATCGTATTGCGAAGCCCATACTTGTATGATCGAAAAGCAGTATTCTTCCGTCACGAGAACAAGTACCATCTCACCAAAAATGGGGTGGAGTACATCGTGAGAGCTCAGAGTATGAAGGCTAACACCTCTCTTGTTAGTGCAGGACAGATGAAGAGACTCATCAACACTAATAAGAGATACATGCTCATGGTTGTGAGAGCAAAAGATGCGGAAGCATCTGATGCTTTCAAAGGTTGTGATCCTTCTCATAAAAAGGTTATGATTGATACTGTGGCTAAATATGATGAAATATTTCAGGAACCTACAGGTTTGCCTCCCAAAAGGGAGATTCAACATGAGATTCATCTCCAGTAGGATGCTCCTCTTCCTAATGTGGGCATGTACAGGTTGTCCGCAGTTATCAAGTACAAGAAGGGTACTAGTAACAAAGTGGCAGATATGCTTTCTAGACCTCCTATTCTTGCATCTATTGTCTTGAAAAATGCTTCTTTATCCCATGAAAGTGATATTGAGCAATATGCCACTAATGATGATTTCAAGGAGATTTATGAGAAGCTAACCAATGGCACACATGTGGAAGACTACTATTTGCAGGGAAAGTTGCTCTATCATTTGGGCAAGCTATGTGTTCCTATCAGTGAAAGAGTCCATGTAATACGAGAAGCTCATACTTCTCTTATATCAGGGCATTTTGGGGTAGGTAAGACTTTGGCTCAATTGCAAAGACTTGTGTATTGGCCTCACATGAAAGACATTGTAACAAAATATGTAAAGGGGTGTGTGATGTGCTCTACTTGTAAGCCCACTAATAGAAAATTGGGGCTGTACTCACCACTTCCTGTTCCTTCCCATCCTTGGGAAAGCATTTCCATGGATTTTGTGGGGGGTTTTCCTATGTCTAGGAGGGTTCATGACTACATGTATGTGGTCGTCGATAGGTTTAGCAAGATGTGTATTCTTATGCCATTTAAAAAGCAGGTCACTGCAGAGCAGGCTGCTTCTCTTTTCTTTTAGCATGTATGGGTTCACTTTGGACTTCCTACATCCATTATCTTGGATCGGGACTCCCGATTCCTTGGAGAGTTCTGGACAAAATTATGGTGTATGATGGACACCAAGCTGAAGAGGAGCACCACTTTCCATCCACAGACCGACGGACAGACAGAGGTAGTCAACAAGAAATTTGTCCATTTGCTTCGAGGTTATTGCAACAAGCATCCTAAGTTATAGGATGAACAGATCCAGTATGTGCAGCATGCCTACAACAGTGCTATGCATTCTTCCACTCAGAGCTCGCCATTTGAGACATGCTTTGGGTACTTGCCAAAGACTCCATTGGAATTTACTTATGGGAGAGAGGTTGATTCAAGCACTTCCAAGGATGAAGACAAAGCCCCCAGGTTCATTCAGAGAGTTCAACAGGTACATCAAGCAGTGCGAGAGCAGTTGGAGAAGAGTCAAGCCCAGTACAAGGCTCGCCATGACAAGCATAGAGTTGATCATCAGTTTCAGGTGGGAGATCAAGTGTGGCTTCACATCATCAAGGAGAGGATGAAAGGAGAAGGCAAGAAGCTCAAGCCGATTAGATATGGTCCCTTCACCATCTTGGAGAAGATTGGGACGAATGCTTTTCGCTTAGAGCTACCGCCATACATGTAGATCTACTCAGTGGTGAATGTGGAGAACTTGAAACTCTATGAGCCTTCCATAATCATGGATGAAAGGGAGAATGTCTCATTTCCATCTGTTGATGAATTTGCTCCTGAGTACATGGATGAGCTAAAGGAAGATGTCATCTTGGACAGAAGGACAAGGACTTCTCACAGAGGTGATGTTGATTATCTTCGAGTGGGCATCAGAGGCACTCATCCAAGCAAAGCCAAGTGGATCGAGAAGGAGAAAGTGAGGGAACAATTCCCTCACCTATCTGTTGATTAGTAAAGGATTTTAGAGGCCATAAGCTTCTCAGTGGGGAGGAATGATCTAGGAGGATCCAAGAAGGATTTTTTTTTGAATTCCTCCAATCTCAGCAAAACTAGCACCAGATCGAAGGGCTTATTGAGACGATTCCAACGACGTTCATTTAACCTCAAATGGACTCTGTATGAGAAAGTTATTGTGTTCTGTTCTATAAGGTCAACAGGCAAAATTGGCAAAAAGAGGTGCCACATGGCACCACTGACAGGGTGATATGTGGCATCCGTACGGTACAGACAAGGTGACATGGTAGGTGTACGAACCAATCACAAGGTGACATGTGGCAGTACAGATCCAAGCTGGCATACTATTGACTGGGTGTACGGACGGTGACGTGGCAGTACAGGCAGTGACTGGGCAGTTGACTGGACGCTGACTGGGCGTGAGGTGGACCAATCCCAGGTCACCACGTGGCAGCACGGGATTGGACAATATGTCTAATGCAAAAATCCTGGCCTCCGCGGGGTTCGATCCCATTACCTCTGCAAAGAAGGCCGAGTGCCTTCACCACTCGGGCTACAGTTCTTGGCATGTGTGGTTAAGATCTATTATTTGAACTTTAAAAAAAGTTTGTAAGGGCGCAAAAAGGGGCCAGGGAAAGCCCTGACCTATGGTGTTCAACGTGACAAGGGTTACAACCCATGAAGATCATGTGGGACGCGCCACTCCTCAAGACACATGTGCATAACAAACTTTAAACATATTACATGCCACCTAATATGGTTAGAGCGCCACGGATTACATGCCATAGGGTTGGAGCGCCACCATTGCATAACAAACTTTGCGTTTAAGTTTTAAAGGTGGGTTGGTATATGGTTTTAACCATATGCCATCCTAAAAGGGTATTTTTTTAAAATATGTTTGTTTATTAGTTAATAAAGAGCCCAACTACATGATAAACCAAACATGGGGTTGTAACCACATGCCTATTTAGGAAAAAATGTTGTAACTTGAGAAACCATGAGGATCATGTGAGAGGAGTCCATACAAGCCTATATAAACCCTTTCATTTGCCATTTTCCACTCATGCTTTGGAGTGGAGACTTTGTAGCTAAAGGAGAGAAGGGAGATTGCGTAGCTCTGCAGGAGGAAGGTACGAGTGTTTATACTCATTTTACACCGTCTTTAGGCTTCAGAGTTGCTAGAAGCAGTCTTGTTGTGCTTTGGGCAGCGGTTCTCTTCCTGGCCATTGTTTCCAAGGTATCATTGAATCATTGCCATGTATTTTTTCCTTATGCTGAGATTATAGATCGGTCCTCCTATTGAGAAGCAGGCCCGGAGATGTAGTCCATCCTGGACGAACTCCGTTATCAACTTGTTGTCTTTATGTGCGTATTGTCTATTCTATTTGGTTCTCTTCTTATGGATTTGTGAGCTTCATTCATGCTCTTTATGCAATTCATGTTAACGTCATAGAGTAGCAAAGATCTTGTTTTCGGATCACCTCTTTGGAATTTGCTTACCAATTTTACTTGAAAATGAAAGCTAAATTGCAGAAGGTTACAATGAGAGCAATCTCAACGGAAGAAGCTCTAAGACAAACCTTTTCATCCTCTTTCCTCTATATAGAAAACAAATATATGTTCTAAAATTCGGTACAGACCCAAGCCACATGGCAAGTGGCATAGAAAATAAATGTCATAGGTGTACTCACCAAAAGAAGATATTTAGTCTACAGTAGTCTCTATTCCCAGCTTTCCTAGTTTGCAACTAGTCACAATGTAACAGTTTTCACACAATTGTTTGGATTAAAGACTGATAGGTACTCTGCATAATTTTAATTATAGGATGAAGAATATTTAACTTGGTTGGGTGAACTTGTGAAGACTAATAACCAACCCAATAGGTTGGAAGAATTTGCAGCACCAACTTTCTTATAGAATCCTTAAATGTTGCAGAGTGTCATGTGACACCACTGGATTGCTTGATCTTCCCCTCGTTAGGCCATGCCAACATGATCTACAGCTGGTTTATAACACCTGTCAGGACATATCCAAACATAGCAAGAAATATAATTTTTTATATGTTATTAAAAAATACACTCTTTTTTGGAAAGGCATCTCTAATGTTTGCCAATGTTATAGTGTAAAACAGTTTCCTCTTTGTATCATAAGGGATGCTTAGAAACCAACCTGTAATGTGAAAATTTCTCTGTTGGAGTAATAAATCACCTTGTTGGATGCCTACCACATCAAGGTGTTCTAGTTGGTCACTGCCAGATTAATGCAATACCTTGTTCCTTCATAATTGCAACTTGTGTATTCACACATGCAAGTGGTTCCCACATTATGGTTTCTTTGCTGGCATCAATCAGTAAAATTAATAATTATAGGATAAATGTCAAAGGTGAACTCACCAGAAGAAGATATTTATTCTACAGTAGTCTCTAGTCCCAACTTTCCTAGTTTGAAACTAGTGACAATGTAACACTTTTCACACAATTGTTTGGATTAAAGACTGATAGGTACTCTGTAAAAATTTAATGATAGGATGAAGGAATATTTAACTTCGTTGGGTGAACTTGTGAATACTAATAGCCAATCCAATAGGTTGGAAGAATTTGCAGCACTAACTTTCTTATAGAATCCTTAAATGTTGCAGAGTGTTATGTCACACCACTGGATTGCTTGGTATTCCCCTCGTTAAGCCATACCAACATGATCTACAACTAGGTTATAACACTTGTGAGGACATATCCAAACATAGCAAGAAATATATTTTTTTATATGTTATTAAAAAATACACTCTTTTCTGGAAAGGCATCTCTAATGTTGGCCAATGCTATAGTGTAAAGGAGTTTCCTCTTTGTATCATAAGGGATACTCACAAACCAACTTGTAACGTGAAAATTTCTATGTTGGAGTAATAAATCACCTTATTGGATTCCTACCAAATCAAGGTGTTCTAGTTGGTCACTGCCAGATTAATGCAATACCGTGTTCCGTCATAACATCAACTTGTGTATTAACACATGCAAGTGGTTCCACATCATGGTTTCTTTGATGGCCTCAATTAGTACAATTAATAATTATAGGATAAATGTCATAGGTGAACTCACCCAAAGAATATATTTAATCTACAGGAGTCTCTAGTCCTAGCTTTCCTTGTTTGCAACTGGTGACAATGTAACACTTTTCACACAATTGTTTGGATTAAAGGCTGATAGGTGCTCTGAATAATTTTAATTATAGGATGAAGAATATTTAACTTGGTTGGGTGAACTTGTGAAGACAAATAGCCAACACAATAGGTTGGAAGAATTTGCAGCACCAACTTTCTTATAGAATCCTTAAATGTTGCAGAGTGTTATATGATACCACTGGATTGCTTGATCTTCCCCTCATTAGGCCATACCAACATGATCTACAGCTGGGTTATAGCACCTGTCAGGACATATCCAAACATAGCAATAAATATAATTTTTTATATGTTATTAAAAAATACACTCTCTTTTGGAAAGGCATCTCTAATGTTGGCCAATGCTATAGTGTAACTTAGCAGTTTCCTATTTGTATCATAAGGGATGCTTACAAACCAACTTGTAATGTGAAAAATTATCTATTGGAGTAATAAATCACCTTGTTGGATGCCTACCAAATCAAGGTGTTCTAGTTGGTCACTGCCAGATTAATGCAATACCTCGTTCCTTCATAACTGCAACTTGTGTATTCACACATGCAAGTGGTTCCCACATTATGGTTTCTTTGTTGGACTCAATCACTAAAATTAATAATTATATGATAAATGTCAAAGGTGAACTCACTAGAAGAAGACATTTAGTCTACAGTAGTCTCTAGTCCCAACTTTCCTAGTTTGGAACTAGTGACAATGTAACACTTTTCACACAATTGTTTGGATTAAAGACTGATAGGTACTCTACATAAATTTAATGATAGGATGAAGAATATTTAACTTGGTTGGGTGAACTTGTGAAGACTAATAGCCAACCCACCAACTTTCTTATAGAATCCATAAATGTTGAAGAGTGTTATGTGACACCACTCGATTGCTTGATATTCCCCTTGTTAGGCCATACCAACATGATCTACAACTGGGTTATAATACTGGTGAGGACATAGCCAAACATAGCAAGAAATATAATTTTTTATATGTTATTAAGAAATACACTCTTTTCTGGAAAGGCATCTCTAATGCTGGCCAATGCTATAGTGTAAAGCAGTTTCCTGTTTGTATCATAAGGGATGCTTACAAACCAAATTGTAATGTGAAAATTTCTTTGTTGGAGTAATAAATCACCTTGTTGGATGCCTACTAGATCAAGGTGTTCTAGTTGGTCACTGCCAGATTAATGCAACACCTTGTTCCTTCATAATTGCAACTTGTGTATTCACACATGCAAGTGGTTCCCACATCATGTTTTCTTTGTTGGCCTTAATCAGTACAATTAATAATTATAGGATAGGGCAAGTACTTGCTTGTTTCCCCCAGATAATGTATACAAGTTATGTCAAAGAAAATGAGGTATTAAGAATGTCTTTGACATGGGAAATAATAATCATGTTCTAATTCGCACAACATCCATATTCCCCTGAATACTGAAGGGGGTATCTGAAGATAAACTACTAGGTCAAGAGCCTTTTGTTGACCAATTCCATGTCAATGGGAGGCAGGATCATGGACACTTTGATGGCTTCTATTAGACTAAGGTAACAACTATAGGATAGGCAAGCACTTGCCTCTTCCCATGGGATTGAGTCTACAAATGGTCTTAAAGAAAAATAAGTATTAGGAAGGTCGCAGGAATTGACAACTATAGCCCTGTTATTCTCAGAACATGGGTGCTGATCTTGGTGACAAAATATTGACTTGGGTTTCACACATTTACAAGGAGATTGGAGTTTCATTGAAAAAAAATATTCTCCATACTAGGCTATAAAGCACATCACTTCACTACTCCGAATGAGACTAAGAGAAATATGATATACATTTATACTCAGCTATGTTAAATACCTAAAATATTAAAAAAATAATCATCAGTAGGTAAACTTGTTAAGTGAACCCTTCCTGAGTAGTTAAACTTGTTGATTCGATCTTCAAAATTAATCTTAGGACTTACACCTTTGTCTCCTTGTGGCCAACTCATGTACAGATATTGTATTTAATAGATCATATGACACCAAGCTAACCATTCCCTTGTTCTGATTTATGTTCATATGATGCGTGGTGAAGGGAAAATTCTTCCCACTCTGCTCCTCACCCCAACATGACTCAACAGAAGTATTGTAGGCTTGACATGGTTTTTCTCTTGGTTTTGCATCTCAACATCTGCAATACTTCTTGCATTTGTATTGACTAATTAGTTAGCTATTTATTTGTTTTTTTCACATAATACATTGGATGTATTTTTAGTCGCATAGGATAACTTGTGGACTGTGGTCAAATTGCTGAACACTATCAAAATTATATTATTTTATCCAATTCTTCACTTTACATAGAAGACACCTTGAGGGACTGAGGATTCCTTTCGTAAGAAAGTTATCACCTATTAATAGTTTACCATGAGATAAGGGCCAGAGTAAGAAATTCATCTTAGGGAGAGATAGGGATCCAAATCTTGTTGTACAAAGAAGAGCAGGGAGATCACTTAGAGTGAATTTTAAATTTTTAGATTTGTGAATAACCTTCCTTTACAGAATAATGACCTGTGGATTCTTCCCATTTTAAGAGACTTCCATAGTGCAAACTTTAAGAGGTAGATCCATTGACAGCATGAACAAATTGTTAGTTTTCTAGTCAGACATAAATGAGGAAAGTACAATAAACTATAGTAGAAAGCAATCAATGAAAGAGAAAAACATAACACACTTTTGTGGGCCACCATATACCCTTAAAACTCTGCTTTTATTCGCATAGAATGCGACACTGATCACTCAGTAAGGTTCAATGTTACGAACCAAAAACTTGCAATCTGATTTTTTTCTTTTCTTTTTATTTTGAAAGAAAAATGGAAATTGATAATTGCAAACAACAACAACAATAGAAACTAAAAAAACTGCAATAATGTCATGTACCTAGATGCCTCCCTTGGCCATTGGTGATTCCATACAAAAATCCATTCTTTATTAATCAGTTTCTAAGACAATTTGAAACTCTTAGCTGCAAAACAAATACAATTGATATGCACATACAAATAAGAGTGGAAATAGCATGCATATTTCAAATTCATTGTTTGTCCATAATCTAATAGAATGTGAACATAAGAATTCTACATAGGACTATGAATACTTATCTGTTTTCAACGGTAGTTCATCAAACTAGTTGTTGAGAAGCAATTCACCACCCAACCATAGGAATTAGCACTGGGAACCCCCCCCCCCCCCCCCCCCCCCCCACCCAAGCTAGACCATGATATTTCCAAGGAAAATGCAACTCCTACATGGCTCTATTCTCACTCAATCCAACCCATCTCTCTCATGACATAACCAATATGCTAACTAATAAGCACTCTAGGCCTTCATTGAGCCATCAATCCACCATGGCACTCTCTTCTCCTTCATAACACAAGGAAGTTATTCCCTTTCTCTGATGTAATATTAACCATGAAGGTTACATATGTGACTGATGTGTAATATGGCCTGGCTATATACATATGAGTAATTTCCATTGGAATTTTTATAAATACCAAAATCTTGTGCAAAAAAAATGATAGCTGATTCAGTTATTATCGTTAGCAATTTTAGAGCTTCTCCAGTTCTTAGTTCATTATTTGTAGGACATTATTTCATAATCTCAAACGCTTCTCTCCTTTCATTGAGGTTGTTGTAAGCCTTTTTATGCTCTGGAGCAAATCTTTGCTAAGGAGGGCACACATGAGCAGAGAAATTCAGAGCAACTGTGTTTCTGACAAGCTTAGATACGAGGACATGTTACAAGAATCAAAACATATAAATGAATGGTACCACAAACAAGAGTACATAATCCTTGTGTCTATATTAGGGAAGGTGTTTTATACAACTTGTAAACATATTTACACACTGGGGAAAACTTGGCTACAATAAGGCTAAACCCGATCAAGTTGATTGTTAGGAAATGCCTATCAACTGGCACACTGCCAAAGTACTATCCCTTTGTGTTCATTAACTTTCCTAAGTACTATCATCTGGCACACTGCCAAAGTACTATTCATAGAACAACATGTTTGCATTGTTGAACTTGCCTTCTTTGTAAAGGCCATCTATAAGTACACTATATGTGACAACATTAGGGCTAACAACTATTAAAGTTCATGTAGATGCAAAACCCATTCTCAGGTAGGATGGTACCATATTAGGTTAACTAGAATACCCTAGGGTGGAGTAAGACCCTATAAGGTACCCTAGGGCTCCTCTTTGTCTCCTGGAATTCTTGGTCTAGGACCAAGCAGGTTTATGCATGTAGGGTTCCTGGTTTGGTGTGTCCATTCTCTATCCCAGTTGGAACTCTGCCCTGACTGGAACTTCGCCCTGACTAGAACTCCGCCATGGCTAGAACTCTGCCCTTGAATGGAACTTTTCCCCGTATGGAACTTTTCCCAGCTGGATTTCTTTGTCTTGCAAAACCCATCTACTAGGTATTATATGTAAGAAGATTAGGATCTTGTTGTTTCCTCATCATTTGGATGAAAAGCTTGACCTCAACCTCGATTTTGTCATTCCTGCAAATCCCTTTGATGCGGCTATCGAAGCTTATGATGCCTGGAATATAGACATGTGTTTACATTCCTTCAAACATTTTGAATGCAGCAAGATTAAAAGTATGCATAGAGTGTTGGGCACTTTAGAACATATTCTTACATATGGAAAGGGTTGTTTTTGTCAAACCCAAGATGATAGGTAAATGGTGGTGTTAAGTTTGCTAGAGGGAGTTGTGACTTTGCCCCAGCTAGAACTCTGCCTCAGTTGGCAATTTGCCCTGGCTAGATATCTGCCCCGATTGGAACTTTTCCCCAGCTAGATCTCTTCCCCGAATGGAACTTTTCCCCGACTGGAACTCTGCCCTGGCTAGAACTATGCCTTGGCTGGATTTCTTTGTATTGCAGAACCCATATACTAGGTATTATACGTAAGAATATTAGGAGCTTGTTGTTTTCTCATCATTTGGATGAAAAGCTTGACCTCAACCTCGAATTTTCCATTCCTGCGAATCCCTTTGATGCAGCTATTGAAGCTTTTGATGCCTGGAATATAGCCATGTGCTTACATTCCTTCAAACAATTTGAATGCAGAGGGATTAAAAGTATGCAAAGAGTGTTGGGCGCTTTAGATCATCTTCTTACATATGGAAAGGGTTGTTTTCATCAAACCCTAGATGATAGGCAAATGGTGGTGTTAAGTTTACTAGAGGGAGCTGTGACTTTTCCCTAGTTGGAACTCTGTCCCGGCTGGAACTTTTCCCCGACTGGATATCTACCCCGGCTAGATCTCTTCCCCGAATGGAACTTTGCCCTGAATAGAACTCTGCCCTGGCTGGATTTCTTTGTATTGCAAAACCCATATACTAGGTATCATACGTAAGAATATTAGGAGCTTGTTGTTTTCTCATCATTTGGATGAAAAGCTTGACCTCAACCTCGAATTTGTCATTCCTACGAATCCCTTTGATGCAGCTATTGAAGCTTTTGATGCCTAGAATATAGCCATGTGCTTACATTCCTTCAAATAGTTTGAATGCAGAGGGATTAAAAGTATGCAAAGAGTGTTGGGCTCTTTAGATCATCTTCTTACCTATGGAAAGGGTTGTTTTCGTCAAACCATAGATGATAGGTCAATGGTAGTGTTAAGTTTTCTAGAGGGAGCTGTGACATTGACCCGACAAAAAAATTTCCCTGGTTGGAACTCTTCCCCGGCTGAAAATATCCTAATGGAAACCACATCCCACTCAAAGGCCAAAGGTATTCTCTAGAGGGATTATGTGGTTTTTTGAGTCCTTATCCATAGCCCATGAACCATAAAAGATTCATTTTATGTCCACGATGCTTATTTTCCTCCCTTATCATGGACAAGGCCCTTAGAAAAATCTCTATTGTGCAAAACCTTCGAATGGCACGTATATCCCATTCAAAGTTCAATGATCCCATCTAGAGCATGTGTGATGATTCAAGGCCTTCATCATGGCCCATGAGCCCAAGAAGCTTCATTTGGCATATAAGTCCCTTGATTTCCTCCCTCAACCTTGATCAAGGCATCGAGACCCATTCTTGGTGCACAAATACTCGTAAAGGTACCTTGGCATGACCTTTGAGCTCTAATAACTCTACCCCGCATGGATCTTTTCCTTGACTGGAACTTTTCCCCGTATGGAACTCTGCCTTGGCTCAAACTCTGCCCTGGATGGAACTTTGCCCCACCTACAACTCTACCCCAGCTGGAACTCTTCCCTAGCTGAAACATTTCCTCAGTTGGAACTCTACCCCGGCTGTAACTCTGCCTTGGCTGCAACTTTACCCTACCTAGAACTTTTCCCTTGCTAGATTTATTTGTCTTGCAGAACCCATATACTAGGTATTATACGTAAGAATATTAGGAGCTTGTTTTTTGCTCATCATTTGGATGAGAAGCTTGATCTCAACCACAATGGTGGTATTTCTTCGTTGGCTAGAACTTTGCAATGACATGTATTTTATGGCATAATGGAAATGCTTGAGTTTCTATTTTGTAAATTTCTTCTTGGTATCTGGTTGATCTATTTGGTTCGTTGATCTCTATCTTGTTTCACTTATATGGTGGTTTGAAACCTTGTTCATAGCCCATTAACCCTAGAAGCTTCAATGAAATCCTATAGCCCTTTATTTCCTCCCCTGGCATGGTCAAATCCTTGAAACCTATCATTGGTGTATAAAATGTCCTAATGGAAACCATATCCCACTCAAAGGCCAAAGGTTTTCTGTAGAGGGATTATGTGGTGTTTTGAGTCCTTTTCCATAGCCCATGAACCATAGAAGCTTCATTTTGTGTCCACGATGCTTATTTCCTCCCTTATCATGGTTAAGGCCCTTAGACAAATCTTTATTGTGCAAAACCTTCTAATGGCACCTATATCCCATTCAAAGGTGAATCATCCAATCTAGAGCATGTGTGATGATTCAAGGCCTTCATCGCGGCCCATGAGCCCAAAGCTTCATTTGGAATATAAGTCCCTTGATTTCTTCCATCAACCTTGGTCATGGGATCGAGACCCATTCTTGGTGCACAAATACTCGTTACGATACCTTGTGATGGCCTTTGAGTCCTAAGAGCTCTTTCCCACCTGGAACTCTGCCTCGGCTAGAACTTTTCCCCTGCTAGAAATATACCCCTGCTAGAACTCTACCCCAGCTGGTACTCTTCCCCGACTGGAACTTTTCCCCACCTGGAACTTTGCCTCGGCTAGAACTTTGCCTGGCTACAACTTTTCCCGGGCTGCGACTTTTTCTTGCCTAGCCCCTTTGCTCTGGCTGGAAATCTTCCCCGGCTAGATTTATTTGTCTTGCAGAACCCATATCCTAGGTATTATACGTAAGAATATTAGAAGCTTGTTGTTTGCTCATCATTTGGATGAAAATCTTGACCTCAACCTTAATGGTGGTATTTATGCCTCGGCTGGAACTTTGCAAAGACATGTATTTGATGGCATAATGGAAATGCTTGAGTTTCTATTTTGTAAATTTCTTCTTGGAATCTGGTTGATCTATTTGGTTCCTTGATCTCTATCTTGTTTCACTTATATGGTGTTTTGAAACCTCATTCATGGCCCATGAACCCTAGAAGCTTCAATGAAAGCCTATATCCCTTGATTTCCTCCCCTAGCATGGTCAAAGACCTGAAACCTATCATTGGTTTATAAAATGTCCTAATGGAAACCATATCCCACTCAAAGGCCAAAGGTTTCTCTAGAGGGACTATGTGGTGTTTTGAGTCCTTGTCCATAGCCAATGAACCATATACGCTTCATTTTGTGTCCACGATGCTTATTTTCCTCCCTTATCATTTTTAAGGCCCTTAGACAAATCTCTATTTTGCAAAACCTTCTAATAGCACATATATCACATTCAAAGTTCAATGATCCCATCTAGAGCATGTGTGATGATTCAAGGCCTTCATCGTGGCCCATGAACCCAAGAAGCTTCATTTGGCATATAAGTCCCTTGATTTCCTCCCTCAACCTTGATCAAGGCCTTGAGACCCATTCTTGGTGCACAAATACTCGTAACAGTACCTTGTCATGACTTTTGAGCCCTAAGAAATTTGCCCTGCTTGGAACTTTGCCCCGACTGCAACTCTGCCCTGGCTGGAACTCTGTCCCGCATGGAACTTTGCCCCGGTTGGAAATCTGTCCCAACTAGAACTTTTCCTCGGCTGGAACTCTGCCCTGACTAGAAATCTGCCCTGCTTGGAACTCTGCCACGACAGGAACTTTGCCCTGGCTAGAACTTTGCCCCGCTTGGAACTCTGCCTCAGCTGGAACTTTGCCCCGCCTAGAATTTTCCCCCGACTAGATCTCTACCTAGAACTTTATGAATTCCTATACACTTGCATTGGAATTTCATAGAATAATATTTTATGTGCATGGTATATCGAACATCTATATTGTACTTTTTATTTGTGATTTTAGAAATGGATGGTTTTGCATGACATTTATTACTAAGAGTATAAACGTTGTTATTTTTCCATGGTTTTGTTTGCTTGGAGACTTTAGAAACCAAAGTTGGCCTTCGAATACTATGGCCATAATACATGTTCATGTTCTATCTAGACAATCCAATATTCTTATTGAGGTATTGAGCTACCTGAACCAAATATATTATTGGCTAACCATCTCAGGAAGAATTGACTTATAAAGTCATCAAGGAAAGTAATGGCCGCAACTTATTTTACTATTTGGGGACTGAGGGAAAGGGTTTGTGACGTAGCAAGTGTATCACATTTAATAAACATCATGAGTATGTACATGGGTGGGAACCCATAACATTGCATTTTTTTTCTCCATGGGGCCATAACTACAAGCTTCGATTTGCATCAAGAATTGAAAAAGAATGCAAGCGAAATTTTTTTGACATTGAATATTGGTTTAAGAAGAATAGGAAGGCTATGCAGACTACTGCCATTCGTAGAGAGGTTCAAAGAGAGGTATGATTCCTGTATTAATGTTTTATTTCTGGACATATTAAAAAAAGGACGCTTTCTTAATGTGTTCTCCTTTTTTTTTCTAATAGGGGGTGAAGGGTGTAGATGAGTTGAGCAAATATGCAGTGGCGCATTTCAAAAGAATTGTTACTGAATACGATGCACAAGCCAATGAAAAAAATTTGCAATAACGAATATTGTCCGTAAGAAGATTATAAAAGATAAAGATTGGGAGGCGCTAAGAAAAATATTCAATTAGTCACCACCGATAGGAATTTTTAATTCCTATTCAATTCCAGTCTTGCATGGTATTTGGAGAACTAACATATATTGAATATCCTTTCATTGCAACATAGATATTTAGGTAGCTCTTTCGAGTTACCATAGGATGATTACATGTCTGTCGACGATACAGTCAGCGTATGTTTTGTAAACCCCTCCATGTTTTGATACATATTGGAAATGCTTGAATTAATATCCATCTTATTGACATTATCTCCTCTTATTTGCAGGGAAATAATACATCTTTCGGTCAATCGTCTACATATGATTTGAATCAAACACCTAATATTTCTGAAGATGTTGATTTTTCTTTGTGTGACATGACAACTGGAGGTGTCAATTAGGAAATCATTCAATAACGTGAGAAGACATTTGAAAGTGTTCCTTTCATACCAGCATCATTTGAAAAGACTCCAATTGATTTAACTGTTGCATTTGAATTTTCATTGGAGTCCCATCAATCTATAAGCCCACCGACATTTGACAAGACTCCTATAGATTCAAATGATCCAATTGACTTTTCATTGGAGTCCCATCAATCTATATGCCCCCCTACATTTGAAAAGAGCCCTATTGATCTAAATGATGCTCTTGACATTTCTTTCTAGTCACATTCATCCATAGGCCCGCCAACATTTGACAAAACCCTAGTGGATTTGGATGAAGGGAGAAATATTTTGGTAGATCATGGAGAAGTCCAAAGCATGGAAAATGAGGATGATATTAGAGATCCATATCTGCTAAAAAATACTTGCGCACGAGGTAAGGGTAGCAAATGAACATTTCTTACCTTGGAGGAAAGAAATGATAAGAACTCCAAGTATCGTCATCCTTCTTTTTATTCACAAGCCATCGCCAATACAAAGAGGCCACGCACATGTACGGTGATGAAAAATAGGCATGAAAAAAAAGGTGACTTTCATTTGTATATTGAAGACAATGATATCTTCTTATTGGTGATATATGAATAATTTGTTCCATTTACCGTTCTATGTGAAAAGCACTCTTATATTTGTTTATTTAGCTATTATTGCAATGGTGTATGTATAAAATAGAGTGTATGGATAAAATAGAGTGAATGAGCTCAAATAGGGTTAAGAAATTGCATAGATGAATGGTGATATTCCAGATTTAGTAGCTACATTTTGAGCTTTGTCACCCAATAGCTTAAGAGGGCATGGATTTAGAAAAACAATTAGTGGTTGGTATTTGTCAATTGACTGTAATATTTATTTTTATTTTTAATTTTAGTTTTTAAAGAAAAATCTGAATCCATGCTACTTTAGCAGTGTAAAATAAACAAAGAAATAGGAAAAAAATTTAAAAATGGCATGTATGTTATTTGGCTCATTTACAGTTGCAAAGTAGTGTCTGGTAGATGGGCTTGCATGTAGTGTAGACCATCTTCTTCCTCTGTTTTTATTTCAATTATATTCATTGCGAAAAAAAAAAGAGCATCTTGTTTTTTTTGTCTGTGTTTGAATGCACATTGGCAATGTTTTCCATCCAGCAGCTTGTGTTGTTTCAATATTTTGGCATTCGATATTTGGCAATGGTTGGAGAAAATGCTTTTTCCAAATTTTTGAAACCTTCGGTTACAATGGTAGTATTCTTTCCAATATATTGATTTTATTAAAATATGTTGAGTTTCATGGGCATTTTTGTTTTCATTTATGGTAGTGAAATTTCAGACACATAATTTGTCAATGTGTAGATTTGTTTGGTAGCTTCATTGTCGTTTTCTGTTTGTATTTCATTGTATTCTATACTTCCAGTTCTGAAAGTTGTAAGATTGTCATGTTCATGAATTTGTGTGGGGATTGTTTTAAAAATTTCACAATCTCATTTGACAATGTTGTTTGAGAATGTGGTCATCTGAAAATAGCTTTCTTGGGGGTAGTTTATTTGACATTGTTTTTTGTGAAGGCATCTGAAATGAAGCTTCGTCATGCTTGGCAAATCCCATGTGTGTGTCGAATAAAATCTACATTGCAAAGGCATGGCTTAGTAGCATAGTTGATCATAAAGTTATCGATTCCTTTTTATTGATGTCAACAACAATCAGTATTATATTTTCTCGGTCTCTTTTCAATTCCATAGACTTATGAAAAATTCAAGTATTGGATAGATGTTAGTTGCTTCAGTTGTTGTGAAGAAAAACACATTTTCCTAGAATTTCACAATTTCCTAGAATTTGTGTATGCCAGGTAGTTGTTTTTTCCATAGGGCTCAAGCTTTGTTTATGTTCTTGGCTATATCTGGCAACATAATTGTATCAAAATTTCCATGTGTGTAATATGCCACAGTGGTATTCATGTCTCCTTCAAGCACATTTTCAATGTTCATCTTCTTGAGCTTGTACAGTGTAAAGGTTGGACAAAATTAAAGTAATTCTTTTTGTAATAAACCTTTCATATTCAACGAGAAGGATGGAAGTTCCATGAAACAACTTTGGTGAATCTAAAGTGAATGAGGTGAAATTTCAGAAGTGTTTTATAGTACAAATTTCTGAAATAATTGCCCCCATCCAAAAGTCTCAAAACAACTACTAAAAAAGATGCCATCAGCCTTAGATGATCTGGTTAATTAGCACAAGAGCTTTAGCACAACAACTTTGATAAGTGCTATATTAGTATTTTGGACTATAGTGTTATTTTTGAATTGTGTTTTATCCTAAACAATTTATTCTTTTGTAATCAACCTTAGATGATGTGGTTAGTTAGCACATGAGGAGCTTTGATGAGTGCTATATTAGTATTTTGGACTCTAGTGTACTTTTTGGAATGTGTTTTTGGATTAAGACAATATGATATATTATATATAATTTTGATTTTATTTCTTCGAATTTGTTTTGGCTCAAGACAATATGATATATATAACTTTGATTTTCCTATGAATATAAAGTTATTGGTTTGATTTCTATTGAAACTAACTCATGTTTATTTTGTCTTGAAAATTCTCTTACACAAAAAAGAGAAGTACAAATATATTTTGTAGGAAATATGACAGATGCGGGAATGTCTGCAGAAGAGGAAGTCGCCCGGAACAACCTTTAAATGAAGGGGGTAATCTAAGGGATGGAGAGTTCTGGGTAGATCTAAATGAAAGTCAGGACAATAAAACTGAATTAAAAAGGGTTGTGAATGAACTAAGATATGAATTAAGAAAGTTTAAGGAAGATAATGAGCGAATTATGAAGGCTCAAGAAGAACTAAACACTATCTTGTTAGAAAAAATGCATAATGAAGAAAAAGATAAAAATAAGGATTTTGAACAGGAACTGCCTAAAAATGCCCCGTACAATAAACGTAAGGGTAGGAAGCTGGAATTTTTCAGCCATAACCCTGACACTTCAAGTGAAGAGTAAATTAAACATCACAGAAAAAATCAAGAGTCAAGTGAAAGCAGTGACGAAAATAAAAAGAAGAAAAATTATAGACCCTATGAGGAAATCTCTAGGGAGTTCAAAAAAAATAAACCACCCATGTTTAATGGGGAAATTGAGAAGGGAATGGAGGCAGAGGCCCGACTGTCCAGTATGAAAAATTACTTCCAAGTATATCATTGCTCAGATGAGTTGAAAGAAAAAATAGCCATTTATACTCTGATTGGAAAGGCAGATATATGGTGGCAGGATATAAAGAAAGTTAAGGGTATAAAACAAAGGTATGTAACATGGAAAATTTTTAAGAAACTATTTAAAAGAAATATTTATCTGAATAGTATTATGAAGAAAAAACCAAGGAATACTATGAACTAAGGTTAGTGGCCATGACAATGAAAGAAATCTATAGTAAGTTCTTAAGCTGACTTCACTATGTCTCCTACATAATTGACGAAAAGCCCAAGATACAACGTTTCCTTAGTTGTGCGCCCCTCATGTTCAAAGAACAGATTGAATATGACAATCCAAAGACATTGGAGGAAGCGATGAGGAAGGAGAACTTCTATTTTGATCAAAACAAAAATAAAAGACCAAATAATTTTGATTCTAAAAGAAAACAAGATAAATTCCACAAAAACATGGGAAATAATCACAGAGGGTACAAGGGTAATAAGTACAAATTTTTTAAACCTCAAGATTCTATAGTACCCTCAATTGTTCCTAATAAAAACCAAGCACTTAAAGAACCCTTAAAATGTTAGGAGTGTGGAGAGCCACACTACTTTAAGGATTGTCCAGCAAGGAAGGAAAATTTTAGTGTCCATTCTATCCAGGAAGCAGTTACAGTTAGGGATATGGCCAGGAGCATGCCTAGAATCTGCGCTGCATTGGAGAATCGACAAGTAGACCACCAAACTTTCATGATTGAAATTAAAGGTATGATAAACAATCAACCTAGAGTCTGTCTTAATTGATCTAGGTGCAAGCCTGATTTATATTTCACCTAGAGTAGTTGATTTATGCAATTTGGTACCTGAAATGTTTGATAAGTCCTGGCTAGTATAGTTAGCCATAGGTACAAAAAGAAAGGTTACTAGTATTGTTAGAAATTGCAAGATAATGTTGAATGATTTCCTTACACATGTGAATGTAAATATATTGCCTTTAGGATCTTATGATTTGTTGATAGGAATGGATTGACTTGAGGAGCATAAAGTGTTGTTAAACTGTTTTGATAAAACATTTACATGTATAGATAATAATGGAAATAACATAAAGGTGAAATGAATTCCTAGGAAGGTAAGCATCAGAGAAATATATTCTCTGCAAATGAAGAGATCAATAAGAAAAGGATAATGAATGATAAGGAAAAATATATAAAACATAAACTAGAAGACATACCTATTTTAAAGGAGTTCGAAGATATCTTTCCAGAAGAAGTCCACAGAATCCCTCCAAAAAGGGATATAGACTTCAAAATCGATATGATACCTAGAGCGATACCAACATCAAAGTCTTTGTGTCGAATGAACATAATCGAACTCACAGAACTAAAATCACAATTACAAGAACTAGTCGATAAAAAGTATATTCGACCAAGTGTGTGTCACTGGGGAGCATTGGTCTTGTTTGTGAAAAAGAAATACGATACACTAATATTATGTATAGATTACAGGAAACTAAATGAAATGACAATTAAAAACCGATACCCACTTCCCTGGATATATGATATGGTCGATCATTTCTGCGGAGAAACTATCTTTTCAAAGATAGATTTAAGGTCGATTTATCGTCAAGTGCGAATAAAAGATGAAGATATTTTTAAAACAACATTTAGGACCCGTTACGATCACTGTGAGTTTGTTGTAAAGCCCTTTGGGTTGAAAAACACACCTGCTGCGTTCATGTGTTTAATGAAAATCATCTTAAGTAACTATCTAGATAAATTTGTGGTTGTCTTAATTGATGACGTATCAATCTACTCTAAGAATGAACAAGAACACGAGGAACATCTAAAAATAGTTTTGCAAGTGTTAAGAGAACAACAACTGTATGCAAAGTTCAGTAAGTGTGACTTTTTCAAAGACAAGATTCAGTAGCTTGGACACGTAGTGTTCAAGGATGGAATCTCATTTGACCCAGATAAGGTAAAATCCATCATGGTCGATTCCTAAAAATGTATTTGGCATCAGATCATTTATGGAAATCATTGGATACTACAGGAAGTTCATAGAAGGCTTTTCTAAGATTAACTACCCCATAACTTCTTTACAAAAGAAAGGAAAAAGTTTGAGTTGACAAAAAAGTGTGAGGAAAGTTTTAACAAATTAAAACACATATTAACCACCGCCCCAATCTTAAAAATTGTTGATCCATTCAAGGATTTCATCATATGTGCCGGTGCTTGCATTAAAGGGTTGGGTGGAGTTTTACTACAAGACAATTATGTTGTAGCTTATGAATCCACAAAACTAAAAGATCACGAGAAGAATTATGTGACACATGATCTAGAACCTATTGTTGTAATTCACGCCTTAAAATGTGGCAACACTACTTCATTGGAGGAAAAAATTTACTTATGTCAGACAACATAAGCCTCAAATATTTATTTGATCAACAGAATTTAAATGCAAGACAAGCCAAATGACTGTCCTTTCTAAGCGAGTATGACTTCGAAATAAAGCACATATAGGGAAAAGAAAATAAAGTATCAAATGCTTTAAGTCATCATGAAAAATTACTGTGTACAATCAGTAGCTACGAATGTAATCTAGGAGATCATATTTCAAGTACAGGAAATTCTGATGGGGAATGTCAGAGGTTAAAGGAAAATACTGTTAAAAATGAACAAGAACAAGTAAAAACAGACTTTAGCCTAAACCAACAAGGACCTTTTTTGTATAAAAATAGGTTGTATATACCTAACATATGAGAGATTAAATTGACTGTCATGGATGAACTGCATAAAAGACCATACTCGGGGCATCCGGGGTATCATAAAATGATTACCATGATAAAAAAGGACTTCTTTTGGCCAAACATGAAAAAGGAAGTGGTTGAATACTTAGATCATTGCCTAGAATGTTATCAAGTTAAAGAGGAGCATCAACATCCTATAGGATTGTTGCAGCCACTACCCATTCTAGAATGGAAGTGGGAGACCATCAGTATGGATTTCATCATCGGATTGCCCAAGAATTTCAGACAACATGATTCCATCATGGTTGTGGTTGGAAAATTAAGCAAAGCATCTCATTTTATACATGTCAAATCTACCTACAAATTTATTAATATTGCAGACATCTTCATGAAAGAAATATTCAGGTTACATGGTGTACCGAAGGTAATAGTCTCGGATGGAGACGCGAAGTTTACAAGTAACTTCTGGAAATCCTTTTTTAAAGGCTTGGGTACCCAATTAATTTTTCAGTACTGCATATCATCCACAAACATATGGGCAGACTGAAAGAGTAAACTAGGTTCTAGAGGACATGCTAAGAATGTATGTTATGGACAAACCAAGTAAGTGGGAAGACTACCTACACTTGGTTGAATTTGCGTATAACAATAATTTCCATGTTTCTGCAGGTATGAGTCCATTTGAAATTTTATATGGATGTAAGTGTAATACTCGAATCTCATGGAGCATTCATGTTGATAGATTAATGTTAGGACCTGATTTATTAGAATATATGGAACTAACCGTGAAATAGGTACATCAAAACTTGAAATCTTCCTAGGAGGGACATAAAAGTTATGTAGACTTAAAAAGAACTCCTAGAGAGTTCCAGGTGGGTGATCATGTATACATAAGGTAAATCCCAAGAAAAGTACCTTGATATTGGGCAAGTATAAGAAATTGGCACCCAGGTATTGTGGGCCATTTGAAATTCTAGCTAAAGTAGGGTTGGTTGCATACCAGTTCACCCTACCACCCAGTATTAAAGTACATAATGTGTTTCATGTTTCTATATTCAAAATATATGTTCATGATGCTTCTCATGTGATTGATTGGAATGTAATCCAGTTGGAACCAGAGGGAGAGTTCCAAGTGGGACCGAAGCGCATTCGCAATAGGAGAGAACTTTTACTTCGGAACTGTACCATCGGACATATAAAGGTGCAATCGAAGAACCTTAGTCCAGAAGAAGCTACTTGGGAGCTGGAAAGTAATATCAAGGAGGCATATCCAGACTAATTCCAAGAGGTTGATATGGAAGAATAAAAGCAAGGTTATAACATCGAGGATGGTTTTATCTTTTAAGGGGAGGTATATGTATTACCCCCTGATTTAATAATTGTTATTTTGTTGGAAAATACCTTGAATTATTATTATTCTTTGACATGAAGGTCAAGAATAATACATTTTTGTAATAAAACATTCCTTATTAGTAAAAATTGCTGAAGGAGAACACAACTGGAAATAGTTGTTCAACAGTGTTCGGTGATGCACAAGAGGGAAATGACAAGTGGCTGAGACCACCAAGTGAGAACTCAAGATGCAGGAGGCATCATCCCCAAAAATTAGGTCTGCACTCCTAGTTGAGTTGCTAAAGAGCATGAGGCTCATAAATGACCAAGTCCTAGGAAAAATACTATTTAATAGTATCTCCATGCGCAACAGGAGGCTAGCATTGGGAGGGGATTAACATCTATATAATGCAAGAGATGGCGCATTGAGATATTTTTCTCTTGTGGTTCAATGAACAGGCTCAGGTGTTCTGGAATAAGTAAATTGGCTGCTCTGGGAGTTCGTTGGGAGGAACAACTTCTCCACTTGTGTTTTCCCAGCATTGGTGTCAGGTTCCTACTCTGTTTTTCTTATGACTAATTCTAGTTACAATAGGATGTGTATGTGAAATATATGTATAGTTACATCTCCAGATAGTAGGATTATGCATTATGTAGAACAATTATCCCTGTTCTCTGAAGTATCAAATATTGGTAGTAATGTTATTACTGTAGCAATTAATATTTTTTCCTGAGTAAAATTTACTTAGTTTCGAATATTATAAGTCTGTTAATGGTTTCATAATCAATAATTGAATGATTAGAATTGATGAGTATGTATACAATGGATGAAATCCTTTGTTTCAAACCTTTTCCTACTTTTAACGGTGTTTTCCAGTCGGTATCATTTATGCTAAACCTTCATTGATTATGTTTCTCGATTTTAGAATGACGTTGAAATGATAATGTTGACTCTGGTGTCGATCCATGAGTTTCATTGTTGCTTATGAGAACACCTTAAAATTTTGTTGTCTGAATTTGATTTTCAGTCTTCTTTATAACAGTCTTTAGATTTATTACCACTAGACTTTAATCTAGTTCTAAACTTGGTAGATCTGCTAAATTAACCTCACTCGACCAATGGTCCCACAGGCATTCAACCAAGAGAATATTTCAAATCCGTTGTGTATCTGATTTCATAAGTGATTTTTCTCCCATCTCCAACTTTTAACTATCTTTCTAGTTCACCAGCGAAATGACCAAAGGACCGTTAGATATAGATCAATGGTGGATTTCAATGGTCATAAGATGGATTGCATAAAGTATCGTGCTCGTAATGTTTTTCTTTGACCATGGTATTTCACCCAGCAAAATAGCTCTCGGTCGTTAATTGGATCTGACGATCAACCTCGTCCATTGATCTGGATCTTCTTCACCGCGTTTACTTTCCAAAATTCTCATCTTCTGTGCTTGTAACTAATCAAATATTCTACTATGTTTTTCCTGAAATGTATCGATTTATGTAAATATTTATTTACTTTTGCTCTTCGAATTTGGATTGTTGATTGATCTAATAATACTAGTTTATGGTTTAGATCTTTATCTTTTCGCTTTTAGGAATGCAATCATTGTGCAGGGGGGGGGGGNAATTAACCTATCTTGGTTTAGTTTTAAATATTATGTATAGAGGAAACCGAATCAAGAAGGGTTACTAGTTTTATTTAACGTCTAGATTCGGCTTATCTTACAGTAAAAAAAAAATCCCAAGTCAAACCACAACTAGTTGAATCCACAGTCTTAAACGTTGATCCACACATTTAAATCATGATCCATACAATAATTTAGATCAACGGTGAGGATTAAAGCCATAAAAAGAGATCGACGGTTAATAGAAGCTGCGGAAGACGAAAGGCGGGAAACAGGGAAAAAGACAAAGCAAATTGTTAAGTTTTTTTGAAGTCTAATTTCTGCATCAAAGTAAGATTGATAGTCAAGGTTGTTTTGGAAAGGATCAATGGTGTAGAAATATGAAATACCAAGTGATTATTTTATGAAGTTTTTGACTTTCGAAGTCTGCAGCGGAAGGCGAAAATCCGATAGACCAAGTGATCGTTTTAGGAACTTTTCGACTTCCGAGGTCCACAACGGAAGGAGGAAGTAGAAGGAGGAAAGCCGAAATACCAAGTGATTGTGTTATGAAGTTTCTGACTTCTAAGGTCCACAGTGGAAGGTGGAAAGCTGAAATACCAAGTGATCATTTAATAAAGTTTCTGACTTTCGAGGTCCGCAATGGAAGGTAGAGAGAGGAAGGCGGAAAGGCGGAAGTCAGAAGGTAGAAATCCGAGAGACCAAGTGATCATTTTATGAAGTTTTCGACTTCCAAGGTCTGCATCGAAAAGTGGAAAGCAGAAGGAGGAAAGCCGAAAGACAAGGTGGTCATTTTGTTGAGTTTCGATTTTTGGATTCTGCAGCAGAAGGTGGAAGGCAGAAAGTTGTCAAATTAAGGAATCGATATGTTGTTTTTCGTTTTCCGCGGCAGAAGGAGAAAAACTCAGTTTAGTGCGGAAATGAACATCATGGTTGCAAAATGGATCTTTTAATGGCGGAACGACTGTTACAGTGGTCCTTACGCATGAGAATAATTGTACAAGGATGATTTGGCCAGGGTGTCTTTTTAATTGTATTTTCTCATAACAGTTAGGTATTTTATTAACATGTCTGAATATATATGGATATACAATCTTTTTATGTTTGAAATTTTTAGGTATGTTACATAGGGATTGTTTAGCCCTAAGGCTAAGTTTTGGCCCTAACCTTCATTATCTAACTCTTAGTATGATGATAGCACATGTTTTAAAAGGAAGTGAGTTGGGAAGGAAGCCTTATGGTGTTTACAAACCCCTAAACCATAACCAAAGTTTAGCATGAACATAGGTTATTATGACCCATGGTACAACCATGGTATTTTGCATAAGGTTTAAAGTTTATATGCATGAATTCAAAATGTTAAAGGTTTGGGACAATATGATTACCATATCTGAAGTTTGATATATGAAATAATTTTTTGACATGTTAATAAATTATAATGTTTTGGTTGTGTGATAATGATGGGAAGTACAATAAATTGGTTGTACTGTGGTTGCCCTAGAAATAACGTTTTTTCCCTACCTACGAATTGGCAATTCAACCAGGCCTTTAAGGTTCGCAGGAGATTCAATCTCAGCCCTCCACTTGTCCTTCACGATGGAAGGGGTTTGATAGGGATTTTTTATGGATCTTTCCTATCCAAACACTTCATTTCTCTATTGATTTGGTATATAATCTCTTTGGAACAAAGGCTATGCCCCTGATGGCGACTTTGTAAGGTTCTTTGGGTACAATTTCTTACCAGTTGTTAATGGCATTTTTAATGTTTGTTATCAATGTGTAATGGAGGATTCCTTGTCATTGATGGCATCCAATATCCATAGATTTTCTAGTTGATGCGACTCGAAATCGGGCCACCTTTTACGGCCTTGCATTTTCCTTTAACCATGTAAAAATCATCTTAACTCTGTAATTGATTTGAGAAAATGTTTTTGTGAAATCTCGGGTCATAAATGTTGAATGGTGTGCTTATTTTTCTTGCAGGAAGAGGAGGGATAAGGGCATCTAGGAGGATCCGACCCCTGGCCCTCTCTGCATTCGAATAAGGTATAGTCATAGTATACTTTCCATTTTGGTTTCTTTCATAGTTTTATTTAAGAGAAGTTATGATGCTAACTATTCCGGTATAAAATCGTAGGTTAAGGGACACTGGCAGGGATGGTGACAGGGTCACCTCCTCCCATGCTTACTACAAAAATTATTTAAGGTAAGCAACCCAAAGCTTTACTCTGTTAGTTGATTAAATAACTATTTCTTGCTTATCCATCTGTGGCATTTCCTTATTCTTTGGTTTATGTAGGTTGCTCCAGCATGGATGTTGTCCATCTATAGCATGGGTTTGTTTGGTCAATGATGGCTTGGTTCGTGGTTGTGTGGGAACCAAACCTTCACCTTATTTGCAAGATAATTTTATACTGTAAACTAATTAACCCTTATGGTTTTTTTTATCTGACATACATAGGGATTTGCATCCTCTCACTACTACATTTCGACCAAAAATCCGACGACAGTATTGTTGGATTTTCGACACTTCCCTGTCGCATGTACGACACTATGATTTTTTTAAAGCATCGGTGGCTTATCGTCGGTGATCCGACATCTTTCCAATCCGTCGGTTAAGCAACACCTCAGTTTACCGTCAGTTAAGCGACATCTCAGTTTACCGCCGGTTAAATGTAAAGCGTCAGTTAAGTGACATAAGTTCTTAACGGTAGTGAATTTTTTTGAGAAAATAACCTTCATGCCGTCGGTTAAGCGACATAATGTCCATCAGATAAGCGACGGTAGTCAAATTTAAAAAAAAAACAACCTTCATGCCATCGTTCAAGCGAAGGCTATAAACTGTATTCGTCGGTAAAGCGACAGTTTTATCCATCGGATAAGCGACGGTAGTGAAATTTAAAAAAAAAAAAACCTTCATGCCGTCGGTTAAGAGACGGCTATAAACTGTAATCGTCGGTAAAGCGACAGTTTTAGCCGTCAATTAAGCGACGGTAGTCAATTTAAAAATAAAAAATAAAAAAATTTCATGCCGATATTGCAGAGTATACCATGGTTTATCATTTTTTTTGGTAATGGGACTTCTGCTAGTTCTTTAGTCTTCCCAACTGAGGAATAATTAATTTTTCAGAGTGGATGCTCTTTTTTATTTGTTTATATATATATTCTATGTTAATATTTTTGCAAGTTTTATTGCATTGCAAGCGTTTTAGTTTCTAATACTCCCTCGGGACATCTAACAGTGGTGAATCTGTGACAGTTCATTATCTCAATCCAACGCAATCTAAATATTTTATTTTTGTCGCGTGAAAATACTACATTCTATTTATTGAAAATACTATAACTTGGGCATACTACATTTAGAGGAGTTGCAGAGTATACCATGGTTTATCATTTTTTTTGGTAATGGGACTTCTGCTAGTTCTTTAGTCTTCCCAACTGAGGAATACTTAATTTTTCAGAGTGGATGGTCTTTTTTATTTGTTTATATATATATTCTATGTTAATATTTTTGCAAGTTTTATTGCATTGCAAGCGTTTTAGTTTCTAATACTCCCTTGGAACATCTAACAGTGATGAATCTACGACAGTTCATTATTTCAATCCAACGCAATCTAAATATTTTATTTTTGTCGCGTGAAAATACTAAATTCTATTTATTGACAATACTGTAACCTGGGCATACTACATTTAGAGGAGCAAAAGGGATATTATGTGCACACCTGAAGAGCATAGAGACAATACCAAATGGAGATACTATATTTAACCTACTCATTTCATGTGTGTCATGTGCTAATTTCCTTCTCTGCTAAGATTCACTCTCTTAATTTCTCTCTCTACTAATTTCGCAATGCCCAATCCAAACCGCTACTGCTTCAAAAGGATCCAATAGTGCAGTCTTTGTGTTATCCCTGTAACAGAAAACCAGGTTAAATTGGCAAAAAGAACATCCCTATTTCATTTGGAAGTTCTTCTCATGGCTTTTCATTCTTCAAATGCATTTGAAAAAATCAAAATGGCAGAGAATATTTTTTCTACCCTCAGCAATGTAAGTTGTCCTCCAGTGGAACTTAACAGCACACAATTGGTTTGCTGGTCTTTGCTAATTTCAAGACTAATGTTGATTCTTCGGCACATGATTCTCCACTCTACAACCTTCCCATCCTGTTTGATGTTCAATATAAGAAATAAGTTAATACAGATTACACAAGGAGGAACTTTTCAGCTTCCCACAGGAACAGGCTATTTAGAATCATGGGTATATCATGTGGTACAAAGTGTTGTAAATGTGAATGAGGGAGTCACAGAAGAGCATGGAATGGCTGATCTCTTTTAGAGAACTGCTTACAGAAATTTGCATTCCCTTTGAGTCTAACTGCCACCACGAGCAGGTTTATCAATAAAAAGGTGAACTAACTGGGCATATCACACTGCAATTTGAAGCATGCAATTTATCAGAGACAAAAAATACTAATAGTCACTAACCTGGTGGTCCAGTCAAAAGAATTCAAGAACAAACAGTGACCAAATTTGACACATATTTGATATACTCTGGCCTCTTGAGAAACACATACATGGCATCCAATAGTGCAGTATTTGTGTGAAACAACAGTAAAACAACCTAAACTTCAATTCTGGGTGCATTTAAACCATCATACTGTAGCCATATTCTCTAATCTAGAGGTGAACAGCAGTCATAAAAGCCTTGAAAATGATTGTTTGGATCCTTGAGCAGACCTGTAGCAGTGTTTGGAAACAGCAGTGATCCAACTTGAGGAAGCCATCAGCTATTAGAGGATTTTCACTTGATAGCTATCATATTCAAGCTGCTGTCCAGCTTCTAGGAAGGTTTCAGACTTAGCTTATAGGAGTTTTGTGCAAAGGTTATTTATTACATTACATGCATAAGCAAGCTGCAATGCATAATTTAATTCTCTATGTTTTTCAAGCATTTAATATCAAGGTTTTGGAAACAAGCTTCATAGCTATGCTAAAGCTTGCAACTACAGACCAAAGTTCCAAGGGCATCAATATATAGGCCCTATGACAAATGGCAAATGGCAATATACTTCCTGTAAGGGAAAGCTTGGTGTTGTTTCCTTTGTGAGCCATGCATCCACACATACCCTTCCACTGATGGTGCCTCTTGCAATGTGTTTTATGCGCAATACAACTACCCCTATATGGATTTCCCTTGATTTTTGCCTGTGTAGAATTGCCCTATGACAGATATCGCATTTTGTAAATATTGAAAGGATTTTGCCCCTGAAAAAGTTTCCCTGTGACATAATTATCACTTTCTTATATTGAAATGATCTGCCACTAAGGTGCAATTGTGCAAATGAACCATTCCTTAAAATTCTACCTGATTCTTTGACTTTATTGTGCTTTTTTTTGGCCCCGGTCTTAGTGTTTGATCAAGGAGTGAAAGGCAGCAGACTTCCACCTTTTTAATCCATAGCTCAAGTCAAAGAGAACCTTGGAGTTATTGCCTTTCTCCGCCATGCATATAACTTCCAGACATGCACTTCCACCAATAGTTCCTCTGGGAATGTATGCACCGTGCAATTCTTCCTAAAGAGGGTCTTGCTTCTATAGATAGTTTTCTGGGGAGAGGGGAGATGAAATAAATCTTCATTCCAGTAAATATCTTATACTTTAAATGCTCTAACCGTGTTTTTCAAAATACTTCTGCCCTTTATAAATAGTAAATCTGTGTATCTTTAAATATGCTTGCAAAAGATGCTTACAAACTAATTTTAGTTTATTACAAATAGTTATATTGTCTTTACATAAAAATAAGTTTACAAAATGCATTCTAGGATTCCTGTCCAATCTCTAAATATTTTTATTCTTGGTTTCCTCTGATATTTTCTGAGTAGAGACACAATATCCTCCCACAGAATCAGCATTTTTCTAATATGTGAAAACTATATTAATAAAATTAGCCATCATATCCACTTATTAACTCTAAATTACTTTGAGCTGTTGTCTGGATCTTTTGATGATGCTTTCCTTTTCATTTCTGTCCAGGGAAACTGACTTTTGACATTGGTGATATGAGAAAATTGATTGATGGTCACAATATTGAAGATCGGGACTGGATTTTCAACTTGATGGCTGGCAGTGATCTCTTCTGTCCGAAGAGAATTGGTGGGAAATTATATGTTCTTCCAGATTACAATAAACCAATGGAGCATCAATGTGAAATCACCATGAAGAGAATTCTCTATCTTCTAGGGAAATGCGGATGCTTGAGAATGTGAAACTATATGATTGAGGCGGATGCTTGAAGACATCGGAGTTAAGTAGGATGGAACGATTCCATTGCCTATCATGTATCATTCTCTTTTGTTCTCTCATTGTTATTGCTCTAATTTATTATAATTAGATTCCAAACATTAATAGAATCTAAACTTGTTTGCTTGATGAAATCCATGATTCTTTAGTTAGTTTGATGAGGTACGAAGTAGCTATATGAACTTCTCAATTCAATTTTACCTTAAATAAGTTGTTATCAATTGATTTGTAAATGTATTGGATTTTCAAATCATAGGTCCCACATTCAAATTATATAGGTAATCAATTCCAAATGTGATTACCTACAGGGCTTTGATTAAGGCACATTCTGAGGCAGGAAATATACAGGAGGCCTCTGAACTTCTTGATAACATGATAGGTTGTGGAATTGTGCCAGACAACTCTCTCTATAACACTGTCATTGACAGACTTTGCAATCAATGGAAATTTGATACTGGTCTGAAACTCTACAATGAAATAGAAAGGAAAGGCATGCTCCCAAGTATTAGCAGTTACATGTCACTTATTAGAGTACTCTTAAAAAATTGCAGAAAGGAGGAGTTTAATGAGATTCTGAACAACACCTATGTAAAAGAATTGGCTTCTGATGTCAGAACTTGCAATATGTTGATTGATTGTTTATGCATGGAAGATGCAGATTTTGTCGGATAACCAACGAAAATCCACCTGTTAAATAAATTCAATTGTCAACTTCTTACTATTTATCTTTTGACAGACCTTAATTATATCATAAAGCAAAAGGACAAACATGTTCAATGTTATTGAGACAAATGACATTAAAATATCCATGAAAAGATATGCCACATTCATCAAAAAGAATGAACCAGACAATAGATAAAATAAAAACCCAATTGGATCAATAATGCCAATGTTAACAGTGAATTCATAGAGTAGAAACCTCCCGTATCAATAATATTAAAAAAAATGGCCACAGTAAATGGTTTGACTCTTTGAGTTTCCTGCAAAATATTACCATCTGGCACACATGTGAGAGTGTTCCTTCAATATCAGCCACATTTAGTTTCCAAAGTGAGTTAATCATCAATTCTTTGTTGGACTGTAGATATGCTTCCAAATCACCTTCAGAATAATTCCCCTCTGTACTCAGTTGTCGTTTCATATCTTCTTGTAACTATAGTACTGCAAAAGCACCTACCACACCCACAGCCAAAAAAGGAATGAGCATTAACTATGAATGCTATTACAATATAGTGCGATATTAATTTGAGAAAGATTTGATGCACTTTCAGACCTGTTGCTGCTGTGACTTGAGATTTTATAAAATGCCCTTTGTTTCTGAACCATTCAGCTATAAATGGCACACCCAAATATATGGATTTCTTTCCAAGTTCCTTTGCTGCTTGTCTTGCATATATGTAACCAATTGTCTGTAGCATATCGCCTCCATAAGCTGTTCAAAAAAGTTCAAGGAACCAATTAAGCATAAACTAATCTAACATTCATGCATTTTTTGTGGATTCAACTATCAAATTAAAGACTAGAAATTAATGTAAATTTACACAGCAATTAATCCATGCCACTACAAATGCTATTGGGACGTGGTTGAGGCACGTCATTGCCATACCAATGATCCAGGGTCAAACACCAGCAGGCATAGAACCCTTACCACTACAAATTTCACCATTTTTAAAAATCCAAATGTTTATGAAAAAAAAGAGGAAGGGCATATTCAATGATCATATCCTCTTTCTCTGTGCCAGTAGGGAAAAAATAAAATCTGATAAGCTGGAGCATATAATTACTTTTAGCATCTTTAATAAGCAGATAACCTTTAGCCAACAATTGCATACATATCTCTTCCCTCCAATTCCAATAGAAAGACTGAAGTGAACAAACCTCATCAGCAAAAACAGATTTTCACCTTAGCTTCTAGATGGTGAACATGGTAACCCTTCCAAATCCCTGTGAAGGCCAATATCACTAGATCCCTGGAGTCACCGAAAAGCATGGCTCTGCAAAGCACTTTTCCCTAAAAGAGAACTGGGTGCTGATCATTGATGTGCTGACAGCAGTCCCTGCCAAATAGGCAGTCCTAGAAAATGTACCACAAACTGTACAAAGTTCTATCTGTCAGCCCACTCTTAGCCAAGAGGTCCTTTAAAGGGAGCCACTGTTAAATGACTAGCCATGCAAATACCCAGTGTGTATGACAAGCCACAGGGACCAGACGCTATGAGGTCAGGATCAAAAGAAATCCAACAGCAATAAGAACAGGGCTAGGACATGCCTCTGGTGAAGCCAGGAGTACAATTTCTAGGAATTAGACTGTTGAATATTTTTGCCAAATACCCACACCCAGTGTCTCCAGAAAGGGATCTGGCCCCTGCATATCAATGTTCAGCTTGAACAAGTCCTCAGGGGGGGAGCAACCCAATGATGTCTTTGAAAGCAGTCTTGTCAGAAGAAAAGAGCGCATCTGACAAGCTAATACCTTCCAGTCCTTCCAACAATGAGCCTCAAAGTCCCAAAGGTCTCTCCAAGTAAAAATGTTTTTCATTTTGGCCATACAGGGAAGCTATCACAGCTGGAAAATATATGGCAAAGAGCATAGTGTGAAGGAAAGGGGTTGGTTATTCTTAAGGCATAGTGCATGGCTGTCTTTAATTTTATCATTGCTCCAGGCAGGTCTGTGGAAAGTCTCTAAGAAAGATCCTAGTTTCAAGAGAGGACACATTTTGGATAGTGCAGACATCTAAAGATACTTCATTACTCACACTTTGTGAGCAGTTAGTTTTTTGTGTATTGAAGGATGGGCAATCAAGCGTTTTGCTGAAAATATTGACATCCCTTTTGGGCATGCATGTTGGGGCACTGCGAAAATATGTGCTTTTTGTTCTTGATGGAAAATAATGCGAAGATGATGCATTTTTTTCACTAAATTTGCTGCTTCAAGCAGGTTATGACAAGTCAAAGCAGGAAGAGCTGTTGGGGAAGCTAGGAGCTAGCTTTAAGATTATAGAGTATGTGCTTGAAACTCTGACAAAGTTTAGAGGAATTGTGAGCAAAGAAAACATAGGGAACCTGAACAAACTTTTTCTGAGCTCCTCGTTGCATGGTTTCCCATCACATGTTCATCCAAGGAGTGCAGCTGTGGTCTCTTCTACCCTCTCTGTTGAGGGATTTTTGTATACAATTGAGCAATTTTTCAAAGCAAGAGATGCATTACTATTGCCAGATTACTCTTGGGAATAATTACTATTGATTTTTCCAAGAGTAATATGAGCACCTATATTAAGCGACTTCATTCTTCGAATCATCATAATGGAATGAAAGATTAGAAATGGTTGTTATCAAAGATGGAAGAAAGGATACCTTTGGTGCAACAGTTATATAGAGGTGGAAGATTAATTCTTGTTAAATCAACCCTAAAGGCAATCCCAGTCAACCATAATACATTGGCCTGTATTCTCAAAATGGAACAAAGGATAAATCTTTGGTGCAACAAATAGCTATCTAAAGGTGGAAGATTAATTCTTGTTAAATCAACCCTAGAGGTAATCCTGGTCAACTGGCATACCTTGGCCTATATTCCCAAGGCATTCTGGAGAAAATTTGGGGAACAAGCTACAGATTTCTGTGGTCCTATATAAGGGAGAAAGAAGGCCTATCTCTAGTAAAATGGCAAGATCTTGCAAAGCCAAAAGAACTGGATTGATGGGGCCTGAAAAACATATATCATTTCCAGAAAG